>JAFMSR010000134.1:0-82208 GCA_022818135.1 Saxidomus purpurata | reverse complement strand
TTGTCTTATTGCCTTAGTGTACTTAAACCTTTGCCTTAACTTATCCCTCAACAAAAATGTTATCAAGATTACATAAGATATACAGTCAGAGGGACCATAAAGCACACTATAGTCCCCAATTCTGGAGCACTGAACCAAGGATTTTACTGAGATTCCTAATGTAATTATTTTGGTCTATACTTACAGTTTAAATTCAATATTCACAGTTCAAAATTCAGCCTATAATTGAAGAACTATTGGTCAGCAAGACGCTTTATTTTATATTCGCAACGCATTTGTTCAGTTTTATTGAAATGCATTACACAGCTGTATTTATAATCAGTTGATTGAACCACAGTTGGAATTATAGAATTAGTTTCAAATTGGAAGTTTCTGATTGAAAATTACTTTTAGAAGTTTAAAAACTAAACTGAAGAAGTGTTGTTCTGCAGGAAATTTTGAGGGAATAACTGATATCAAGTGTGTGCTCCTTTTTTAATGAGTTCCAAGTTAGACACTATATAAAATATGACAATCTTTTTTTTTATTTAAATAACAGTTCAATCATTCAGGCAATTTAAGTCCAGATATGTTTAAGGAGTCTCAAAGAATTGGAAATGTCTAGGATTCTCATTAAGTACACAATGTTTGAACACAGAGTATATTTTGATTTGAATCTATAAAATGCTGCCTGGCTAGTTTATAGATTCAGAAGTATTACATTTGTCATTGAAGGGAGTTTATTAATATTAAGACATTTAACAATAAATCACACAGCACAAAGGATTTTGCATTTCAAAATGATGGCCAGGCAGCCAGAATCAGCCTTCAGCTGAAAAGTCATTAGTTCAAGCTAATTCATTTTAGCTTAAATATTTTATATTTAGTAAACATTATAAGATTGATAAATTACTTTGCATTAAACAAATCCAATACACTACATAAGCAATCTACTGTAAATCCTGTACATTTTGATACCTGGGTCAACATATTTGTTAAACATCACAACTATTTTTGCCAACAGCTTATTACGAAAGGCTCAATATAGGTGTCCAAATATTGGTTCGGTCCATGTGGCTGCGTGTACCTGTAAGAGTTGAGCGTGCGTCTGTCTGAATTTAGTTTGATCTGGGCCCAACTTATCCATGGATCAGCGATTATTGAATAAATTGGCAAGAACGTTCAACACTTTTCATGAGACGTACTCCATTAGCAAAAACCAGGTCCCTATGTCCAAAGTCAAGGTCACACTTAGAGGTTAAAGGTCAAAATCAAGAATGACTGGGTCTGGGTATTTTTCTGCACATGAAAGGATTCTGATGTTACTTTTCAATGTTCACTCATCAAGAGCGGATTGTCATTACAAGAAACCAGGTCCCCAGGTTCACAGGGCAAGGTCACACTTAGAGGTTGGGGGTCAAACTCAAGAATGACTGTCCGGAGCATATCTTTCTTGGCGGTAATGAAAAGATTTGACAAGACATTACACAAATGTTCACTACCATGAGATTTAGTAACATGTGGCAAGAACCAGGTCCCTAGGTCTTAAGGTCAAGGTCACTTAGAGGTTAAGGTCAACCTTAAGAATGACTAAGTCTGGAGTATTTTCTTCTTATGCATGAAAGGATTTTGTGATGTTACTTAACACAAATGTTCACCACCATGAGACTTAGTGTTATGTCAAGAACCAGGTCCCAGGGTCTAAGGTCAAGGTCACACTTAGAGTGTTAAAGGTCAAAATCAAGAATTAATTGTCCAAGCATTTTTTCTATGGCGTTTTAGTGATTTTGATGTTACTTTCATACAAATGTGCAACACCATGAGACTTAGTGTCATGTGTAAGAACTAGGTCCCTAGGTCTAAGGGCAGTTTTGGATGTCACACTTAGAGGTAAAGGTCAAATTCAAGAATACTGTTGTCCACAGAATTTCCTTCGCGTATGGAGAGATTTTGATGTTATCAAGCATACATGGAAACTATCTACTTATGAGCTTCCTCGTTTTTAGAATTACTCCTTTGTTCATCAGCAAACAATTATATTGGGGCATGGTTAGATCACTTTGGCGTGGTACAACATGCATGTTGGCATCCAAGACGAAAGTGAATTTGACCATCTCTTTTGTAAGTGGTTAGTCCTTTGACAGCCGGGTGGTTCATTTATAGTAAGTGTACGTGGCTAATTCATTTAGTTTTTAGTAATTGCCTCTTGTTTAGATCAAAATCATGTAGTCTGATCATAACCTGCACTGTTAATTCATCAGTCAGTAAATTTTCTGTATGTGTATCTGTTATTAGTTGCAGACTTAAAACAAAATGTAATTGATAATTTATTGTAGAAAAAGTGTTTAAGGTGTATTGCAGTGATGAGGGGAAGTCTGTTTGATTTAAGAGACAAAGCCCAAACAGAAAACAGTCTATCATTGCAATTGTTAACTGAAGGACTTTATAAAGATTCAGATGGTATTGTGACTAGCTTAGAAGTATTAAGTTCTGCTTTATCTATCATATTACCCAGGGATGAGACTTGACATCATATGCAGGTGTGTAGATTTTTCAGTTGCAATGGAATAAAATAAAACAGGAAAAAGAGTATCAAATGAAGAATTGATAATTGAAGTGAGACAATGGAAATAATGTATGTATTGACAACATGGTAAGTACATTAGCAAGAACTTCGCTGAGTTTACTCATTTGGAATTCATGGTACATTGATTTTTGAAGACAAGATAAGGAAAGAACAATAGTAAAACTGGCAAATTGATAGCTCACAAGAAACACTACTTTCCGCCAGACAAATCCGTATTGGATACAATCCCAAGTTTCAGAAACAGCGAGCAATGCTACGCTAGCTGGGAATATTTGTTCTTATAAGAGTAAAGCTGCTTGAAACTCTAGAACAGTAGCTGGTGATCATGGGGACGAAGAAGAGATAAGTGAAATAACCTTAGTAATTTATATATACATTGTAATCACAGCATGGTGAATGCAAGCCCACAATATCAAGTGGTAATTCTTGACAATGGTAAATGGACGCATGAGAACTCTTTTTCAATTTTTTCAGCCAGAATCTCTTTTAATGCATCGAGAGTTTTGAATTGATTTGGGACAATGCACAGAAAATGCAGTATTTAGCAATTTAATAGAATACTTCATTTAGTACTGCAGTACATACAGCATTGGGGACCATGCCAGAACCAGAGTACGACAGCACATTAATAACTGCGCATGGTCGCTCAGATGAGCAACTTAAATGGAACTTGGTTCTCTTGAAGAATGAATTTACCAAACAGCTTCAGTCATAATATTCTTGCAAAGGAAAAAACAAAAATAAAAATAGGAAAAACTGGTGTTAACAGTAATCTGCCCATTGTAGTGGCTAATTTTTATTCATAGTCACCTTCTGCAAAACAATTTACTAATTAAAACCAGAATCAGGAAATGTTCTTATACCCACAGGGGCTCAAAGTGGAATGGCTCATACTGGATTCAGCTTGATCTGGTCTGGGTCTGTCTATCCGTAGACTTATGGAAATCAAACCTTGAAAAACTCTTGGTTAGAATTAAATTATTATTCACAGAAATGATACGTTCCATGCCTTGATGAGCATGTAGTCCATGTTTCCTGGTAACTAGGTTTGCAAGGTCATGATTAACGTGGGGCTTTTGATAGTGAAATTATTCTGCACTCCATCTCCAAAACCCCGCATCACAAATTAATGATATTTCACAAATTAATAAATATCATGCCTTGCTGGACTTTGGTCAATGTTTTCTTGGTCACTACATCAAGGGTGACAGGTGTTTAAGATAATTAGATATTTGGTGCACTCTGATTTTCTAACCCCTGGTCAAAAATAATGCTACACGAAGTGAGATAAACAGCATGCTCAAAGTCACCGTATAGGCTCCACTATAAGTATTGATAACTGTTGTAGAAAACGGGAAAACGCAGGAACTCGCTGTTCACGCTTATGCAATCCAGCTCGTTTTTTTTTCACGGGGCGGGTAGGAAAAACGCGTTTTTTAAACGGTGCGAGCCGAAAACGCCCGTTCGGTAAACGGGGCGAAAAACGGATTTTCGCCTGCGTTTTCCCGCCGGTAAGCGGAACAAAAACGGAGCCACTGTACCATTCTGCATTTGTTTACTAAAGAACAAGCAACAAAATCCGTACAGAACACTGTTTGTCTTGATATTGGGTTGGCTGGAATATCATTGGAGATGGACGACCAAATGGATCCCAGTATAGCTATTGTAATAATATACCCAAGAAAACCCCCATTCTTTATTTGTTTTGAAAGTAATTCTGATTACCTGAGTCTCATTAATCGTTTTCTTTAACCCGGAGTGAAATCGCTATAAGTATTATTTGCCACAGAAATCATTCCATTACTGAAGCATTTTACTTAAATCAGTACTTCACAAACCACTTAAAGCTCCAACAATCTAAAGAGCTTACAACTTCTATGAACACGAGCAACAAACTGGCAATAATTGTTTTAGATAATAGCCCAGTAAAGCACCAAGAAACTCCCCACTTGTACCTTTTATCTATTTGGAAAGTATAGAAAACTTATTATCTCAGTTTATTTTCTTCGTTTGCCTGTTCAAAGCTATTGATTTGTCTCAGCGTTAACATCAACGGAAAAGCCCCAGTTAATTGATTATTGTTTTAT
Source organism: Saxidomus purpurata (assembly GCA_022818135.1). Lineage (NCBI taxonomy): Eukaryota > Metazoa > Mollusca > Bivalvia > Venerida > Veneridae > Saxidomus > Saxidomus purpurata. Next base: position 77,555 of record JAFMSR010000134.1, on the reverse strand, counting down.
CCAAAATCTATGCGTGACATTTATCTCGATAAAAATGATTAGCTAATTATGACTTATCCTTCAGAAAACTTACTTTATATTCAACAAATTGGCCTCATATAACAAGCTAATATTTTTAAGTAAATTTTTAATCCAATAATAATCGTCTCACATAGTATTTAACTGAACCGTTTGGTTACATATAATAATTGCATAAATACCAATATTAGCTGTCGGAGAATATTTACAGTTCAACCTCTCACAAAGCACAAAGGGAATATCACTTCTGTTTAGTGGCTCTGAGAGGTTAATTTGTTCAGATTTAACTCCTTGGAAAATAAAACATCTGTCTTTGTGAGGAGAGCTTCTTTGCTCGCCGGGGGTGCGTTGTTTAGAGGGTTGGACTGTGAAGCTTCTTTTTTAAATTCAGAATGTTTTACAGCACCTTCAGCTCTTGAATTTAAATTAAAATGAATAAAACCAAACAAGGATTTGAAATTCAATGTATTTAAAAGACTTCCTGTATTGTTGTCATTTTGTTTATGAAAATAATTAATAACATCGTCATAAAGTATTGGGATAGTTGCGTATTCTGTCTCTGCGTAAAAATACTATTTCAACTTCAAGTCGACAAGATGACATTGTGCAATTATTATTGTCTGCGTTTACTTTAATGGTATCTAGTAAGTGGGGATTGTGTTCCTGTGAATTGCTTTATTAGGTCGCGGGCAAATAAACAAACACATGTTTAGGATTGATTACCCCAGATGTTATTCTAAAACTTAAACCGCTTTGCTGTGTGTCCTGCGACTGTGTCACCATTTCCCGAAGATATATCCATTTCTTTGCTTTCATAATTATATGTTTCAGGAATTAAGGATAGACCATCAGAATTAAAGATCATTCTCGGAACCTATAGTATTATTTGTGTTACAATAACTCTACCAATATCAGCACCAGCGGCTCTGTAGATTAATTCATCATCATCTGTTAGTTGAAGAGTAAATTGAATTTGACCCGGCGGCAACATATTATTTTACAAACCTTGAAAGAAGGAATAATTACTTATTAACCGCATTGTTGACTTTTATTAACAATTTTCTACTAGCAAAACCTTGATCAATCTTGATCATCCCTGCTTTAAGGACTATCAGTAGTGTCATTATTTGTTCCAAGTGATTCTGCATAATCTTTTGAATATTCCACCAAACTTTTACAAGTATGTTTTTGTACAAGTTATTACAATCATAAATAATCTTTACATTTTGCTTGACTAAAAGCTGATCGATAATTAAAGTTGCATTATTAATTAAAGCAATCTCATTACCAACTGCATAAGCCACACTATCAGCCAATTTAATTACCATAAAACTAACCTAAAATATCAATTAAACCAGTAAAAGTAAGACGATAAAGCAAGTAAGATGTCATGAATTGTAAAATGATATCCGCTTTTTATTTGTTTTACCCTATTTCCCAATATAGCTATTAAAGATGTATCCAATTGAATAGGTGTCATTTCATACCTTTCACAAAACATTTATATTATATTTTAATAAATTAATTTATTTGTTCTACTATAAAGATCGCGAGGTTAAACGATTCGAACCAGACAATTATTTAATTATTCTTATGCCAATATTAGAGGAATTATCACCGTTCAACTTTTTTAATTCTGTAGTAATTAGCTCTCCAACAGGTTTTGGTTGTGGGTTAGTATTAATCCCCACACTATAGTTCTTTGAACAGACTGCTTTTTAATGTTCCAATCATTTTATCTACAGCCAAATTTCCAACTTCGGTTCCAATTCTTTTTTGTTCCACTTTCTAAAGTTTGTTTTCCTGCTGTTTCCAATATCCTGTTTTCCAATACTAGCACCGTTTGCCTAGTGAAGCTAAAGTATCAACACTACCAGAGCCGTGAACCTGCCTAACTTCTTCACCCGTCCAAGGATCAAAATATTGGACATTCCTCTGTACACATATTTGTACATTATAATATTTTTATTTATGTTTGTTTTATTTTTATCTTATTTCAATAAATTAATTTATTTATTCTACCCTATTTCCTTTAAAATTAGTGTAAAATTTGTGTCAACCCAATTAAAATTAATTATTCTTCCAAATATGTCTGTAATATATATTTAAATTGAATTGATAATATTTCTATTAATTTCAGAATAGCCAACTTTGTTTGGTTCTTTGATAAGCTTTTGTTAAATCTGCTGTACTTAAAGTATACAAAACGTCTTCCAAGCTTCCGCCCACAAATGAGTTGTCAATAAGATCACAATGAATGTAAATTGTGTCTACAGAGTTGGTGATATTTGGTGATACAGACCCCTATTAAGTTTTTCTTAATACTTCTGTTTCAAACCCAAGCAACTTATGACAATTTGACATTCTTAAATCCAATAAAAAGTTATCATTGATTGAAACTAAAATTTTAAAACTACTTAGATCAAATTCTAAACCTATCGGAGCAATAACCGATTCCCTATCAAAATCACCCTCACCTATTAATACATCCTTAATGAAATTGTTTTTTATCAGTGTACTGTAAGAACAATTTGGGGAAAATGATTTCTTTCAATTCCTTGCCTTTAGGGTAGCAAATTCTTTTATGATCATATTTTTCGCTTATATTGTGCCACGAGTAGGTCATGGTGTTAATACTTTCCAAACCAACCACATAACCCTAATTTTTTATGTACAATCAAAGGACGACCATTCCTAGCCACGAAGCTGCCTGGTGTAGTATTTGTGTTTTCAACTCTATCTACTTCTGAACTTAAAACTATTTTTGTTCCATTATAACTATGCAAAAATACTTTTTATAAAAAGATTCGTGTTCTTCTGGTATTATCATGTTATTTTTCAATAATTCATCAATTATGTTATGCCTTTATTTTTAGTTCTTTATTATTATTTCCAGACTCAATATAACTATAAATTAGTTGCTGAAAAGTTGCTAAAACGGCTGATCGCACTGCACATGCGTTAAAAGCGAGGTCCGGCGTTTTATCCGTTTTTTTGCCGCGGTAGCGTATGCGCATGCGTGAAAAGCGAGTTTCACCGTTTTTTTACAGGCCAGCAAATGCGCATGCGTATGTATCAGTCGCTGTCAAAATGTTGTTAACCAAGAGCCGTATTATATAGATGTAATTTGATACGGTTCTTAGTCTATAATGTGGTCAGATTAAGATTGTTTTTTTGGTTCTTATTTTCAAAAACAAAGTATTAAGACCATTACTTCTGCGTTTTCATCATAACCGAAGTAAATAATTTACATTGTAAAATAAACGGGTACATTTCCCACAAGATGGAGAGCGAAGGGAAGGCCTTGTGATAGGTAGAAATAATTAAGCACCTCCAATGTCCCTATTATGTAACTATGAACAATCTATAACCAGTAGATATACATTTAATTAAATTAATCCTGCTCGATCATATGATTTCCAGTTATCAAAATAAACTATAACATCGGCAGTTGATAACATTAACGGCCATGCTTTTGGTTCAATTAACATAGATTCTTTAATTTATACATGTACAAAATTTCCATATTCTTGATTACAAATTAATCGCTCCCGAGACTAACTACTATAGGAATGGCTGTTGCCAGACTTTTCATATCCTGATAAATTGCAAAACGTATTGTAATATATTTATAGTTATACTAACACAAGTGGACGTGTTTCCTATATAAACATAATGAGGTTGTTTTTTATTTTACGATAAAATACAGTACTTTTATCCAAGGGCGATGTGCCAAAAGGATGTGTTTGCTAGACGTATGTAAACAAGCCGTCCAATTGCATTTCGTTTTTCAAGTTACAGTGATGTACTGCTACAAGTTGAATATAGACGTGTAAGAATTGTAATACTAAATATGTGCCAATATGGAAGGCCTTTACAGTCTTATCATGTTGTATTGCATTATACGCAGTACATTTGCATGTATATTAATTTGACATGGTGCATTTTTAATGATATGCAGTGCCTTTTCCGTTATATATGGTGGTTATTTAATCATATGCAGTGCAAAAATGTATAGATACAGTAGAATAACCATTATATGGTGTGCAAACAACGTCATATGCAATACATACAACATTATGTGCAGTACAAATGACATTATATGCAATACAAATGACATTATATGCAGTCAATGTTTTGATACATGTGGTGGTATTTTGATTAAACGCAGTAGTTTTCCCTTTATACGTCGTATCTTGTTCAATAGGTGTGATAGATGTTTAAACATATGAAGTGCTTGCGATTAATTCTATACGTGGTGAATTATTATTTATTTGTTCATAACAAACATTGTACGCAATGCATTTGGCAATATACATGGCGGAAACGACATTTTCTTTTTTATTATGTTCGGTCCATTCTACTATATACACGGTGTATACAGCATTATATGCGGTACATTTTTCATTACGATGATCATACTTTCCGGAATTACTTAGCCGGAAAATACCGAGTAAGCAGATATATATAAATAGCAGTCACGTCATCAAGCATAGACGTGGGGGTCTCATTCCAATACTAAGCTAACATACATGCTCTTTGGGACGGACCTTGATAAAATTCTCATCAAATCAAGCATAGACGTGCGTACTGTAAAGCGCTACCGAAATCCGTATCTCAATAACTACTGAATGTATTACATTCAACTTTTGAACAAGGCTTCCAAACCATCACACCTATTTAAATAACTTAACTCTTTCGCACCTATGAGAGACATGTTTCCGCTCATTTACCGGTGATAGATAGCCTTATCATTCACCGCTTACTCTCATTTTACGTAAATTATTAGCAGCCAGCACATCACATAATCAAAGCGCTGTGAGCACTGTAGGCCTTGGGGCTATAGATCAACTTCCTAAAAACAACTTTTGACCTTCGTGATTTACGCTGAACCTTACCTTAAGTGCGGGTCGAAATGTGCATAGGGCGAAATTTAGTATATGATACAGAATGAATGATTTACAGATATATGGGTGGCAGGGAAGTTTGTTTTATTATAAAACGTACGTTAAATGAAAAATAATCACATGGTCAACAATATCAATTGTTTGAGAAAACAATAAAAGGATTCAGTCTGCGCTTTGTTCAACTTCAAGCGATATCTGATGATGTGGATCGAAAATTATTGTTTACCAAGGACAAGACCTTTCACTGGGCCTTGACATGCAGCGTCCTCGATAAATGGCGGGTGATTTTGATCACGTGAGTTTCTTCTCGGGAATGTACGTAAATTGGTTCTTTTTTTTTAAGAAATTTATTTTTAGGTAAATATATATGTAATCGTTCGTAAATAAGAAAGTTGTCAATGAAATAACATCAGAAATTTGAAAATCAAACTACAAACTCTTATATCCAATTCCGTACGTTTCCGTAAATTTCCGTAAACATCCGTACTTTTCCTGATATGCATATGATTATCTTCCGTAATCAGCTAACAGCGCTAAGATCACATTTAGTCATGTGACTAAGAATCTTCACATTGATCGGCTTTAACACATTTTTAGACGAACATTGATGTAAGAGATGGAGATGTGTCAAAATACAGGCCAAGTACCTCGTATTATAGTGGACATAGATCAAATACATATTCAGAATCTCAATTTTTATGACGTCAATGTAATAAAGGAAAGTTTTGGTAGATAGAGCAATGTTAGATCACAGGTGGAAGGAACATACCTTTGACTTTTTTTCTTAAGCTAATGTCTTTTTTCTATGCGTTTTAAAATTGATATCAGAATAAATAAAAATAAAAATACTCTCGGAAATTAGCGAGTAAGCTAAGAAAAATTTGCCATGACACCGTACATTCAACATCGAATAGCGCTTGCACGTACCTTAAAGATTGTTTGTCTGCATATTGCAAATTACTAGATTTAAACAAGAGCACGACCAGCCCAAAAAGCAATCCCAAAGCGAGAGTTTTGCTCTAACTCCAGTTTTAACAACAACAACAATGTTGACAAGAAGTGAAACTACTGTTATTAAACCACAAATCTGGATGTTTGAAGAACATATTAGTATTGTTTGAAAACTTTAGGTATTCCATCCCAAAGATTTTACTTTTTCATAAAATATCGTTATGATTTTAAGTTGTTTTTCATTTTTTGTTCATATATATGAATGTATAGAATTCGGATGAACGAATTCGGATACTAAACGTCTAAACATACAAGAGACAACTATGTGGATGATAAAGAAATTGCTTGCTTTCATATGGAAAGTGTCGCCCAGTGACCCCGAAAGTAAGTGTCCAATTTCTTTTATAACCGAAAGTTACGTATTTTCGACATGACTGGGAACTTTGATTGACAAATAATTATAGTACATTAATCTTCATAACAAAGCTTAAGCAAGTTCGTCCAAACAAAACGTTTGTTATTCAGCTAAGGGAGAAGAGATTTTTTGATTTCTAACGTGCTGCAGCCGCAGTTCTTTCAAACAGGTTCCGTTTTTAAAGGTTAAAGTTTTGAAACATGTCAATGGTCTGGCCATTCATGTATTTTTCAAGACTTCTTTTGATAAGGATTATGTTGAAGTACCGGTAAGTATTCTCAAGAAAAATAGGTCCTGAGGAAAAGCAAAAAGCTTCGTGAGGCAAAACAAATGCAATTAGAGTCAAACATGTCTGATGAGAAGAGAAAGTGTATTGAAAGCATGTTAAGATTTATGCTAGAGGAAGATCGTACTTTCTTGGAAGATTTGTCAAATTCAGAAAAGTATGTTAAAGATGCTGATACCCTGAACACTAAAAGACAATATGTATCTGTTGCAGGTTTTGTCTACACGGATCATTTTGCTCAATGTATAATGGCATTTATGAAGATGGTTACTGTGCTTTGGTAAAATGATATAACAGTTGATATATAATATAAAGTAACTTTGATTTTAAACCGTTCCATGCAATAAGCATGCAAAGATTCGAAGACGAAATCCAGCAGAGTTGATGCAATGGTGGTTTGTCTATTGTCCATCTTTCCGTTTGTCCGTAAACATTTCCTTGATAAAACTCTTTAGATCACAATTTTCATTTGACTTTCATGAAACTTGTTCAGAAGGTTGCCTGTAGGTGGTCCCTACTGTCTTAAGGGGATTTGGCTTAAGGTCAAGGTTACAGTGACCCAAACTTTGAAAATTATTTTCGCTTAATCTTTTGAGATGTAATTACCAACAACGGTCTTAGAACTTCATATGAAGATTGGTCTTACTGAGTAGATAATCACTACTATTTTTGGTGTCAGTGGGTCAAAGTCAAGCTCACAGTGTCCTCTGTTAGCGTTATATTGATAATACTCCAAAACATATTCACAAATGTACTCAACGGAGTCCAATCAGTACAGGAGAGCGATACTGACCCTAATGGGCCTCTTATTGTTTTGGTTTTATCCACAAAATGAACAGAAGACTTGGTATGTCACTCTTTTGCATTGGTAAAACATGTTTTTTGATTTCGCGTTTTTCCTGTTCAACTTTTCATGATGTGCTTCCGTTCTTACAAAGGAATATTACAAGTTGTTGTTTAAAAAACTTAAAGTGAGTGTGGCTATCACTGTTTTATATAAACACTGATTCTCGAACTCAAAAGTATCATTTCAGTGGGACGTAACAGACAAAAGTTATGAAAGTTGAAAAGTTCAACGTCATTTTTCTCAAAATAGCAAAATTGTAGATAGGACATTTTAAGAATAAGGCGACGAATTTAGAACTTCATCTTCTAAACTGATACAGCCATCTTGATCACCACAGAATCCTCCAGTTAACAATTGCAATGATTGACTGTTTTCTGTTGTTTTCATATCTTGGTCTATTGAACTTCCCTCATCACTGTACGAGCATGACGCTCTTTTCTACGTCTAATTAAAAAGAAAAATAAGCTATTGCATTTCGTTTTAAATCTTACAATTTAGACTGTGATACACGTACTGAAAATTTACTGACTGAATAGTAAACAGTGCAGATTATGATCAGACTGCATGATTTTGATCTGCTCAAGAGGCAAAAGTGTAAGGAAATTGCTAAAAAAATAAACTAGATGCCAACGTGCAACATGTCAAGCCCGCCAGCTGTCAAAAGGACTAACTCCTTACCAAGTAGAGATAGGTAAAAATACACCAAAATATTGGATGTAACATGAATCTTGTACCACATAAATGTGGTTTCGATTTTTTTTACGGCCAGTAATAAAAAAGTTACAATACAAGCTATTTATAGTTACAACAAAGGGAAGTAATTCTAAAAAACAAGGGGAAGCTTATTGGGTGAACATTTGTGCCAAGTTACATCAAAATCCCTCCATGCATGTAGAAGAAATGCTCCGGACAAAAATAATCTTGAATTTGACCTTTAACCTTTAAGTGTGACCTTCACCTTAGACCTAGGGACCTGGTTCTTACACATGACACTCCATCTCATCTCATGGTGGTGAACATTTGTGCCAATAACATCAAAATTCATCCATGCATGAAGAAGAAATGCTCCGGACAAGTCATTCTTGAAGTTAACCTTTAACCTCTAAGTGTGATCTTGACCTTAGACCTAGGGACCTGGTTCTTGCACATGACACTCCATCTCATGATGGTGAACATTTGTGCCAAGTTATTAAAGAATCCCTTCATCCATGGATAGGTTACAGCTCATACAAACTAAACTCGGACGGACGCACGCAAGGACGCTCGCACGCACACACGCACGCACCGACGCCCAAACACTGAACCGCCATTTGGACAACTCTATCGAGCTTTCGCAAGCGGCTCGACAAAAATGGTTATGATGTTTAACAAATATGTTGATTCAAGTATCAAAATGTACAGGATTTATAGTAGATTGTATATGTAGTGTATTAGGATTTGTTTAATGCAATTTATTTTAATATTTAAAAAAATGTAATTTATTCAAACTTGTAATGTTTGCTAAATGTCAAATATTTTTAAGTTACTCAAAGCCATTTGCAATTTCTGATCAAGGAGATAGTTTAATTGTTCACCCCTGCAAAACTGTGTTCTTATGTCTAGGAATAGTTGAATTATTCTAGGACATTATAAGGACAGTTCTTGAACATTAAATATATGTAACCACAACCATTCTAAACGTCTACTCAAAAACATCTGCACTTGAACTGTTCTTATAGTTTCAACAGGGCAAGCTTTAATTATCAAACATTTTTATTTATATCACTTATTTTTTTATTTATGTCATTATTCTCAAACAATGAATTTTTAGAGGGGAGCGGTTGTGCCGCTCATCCTGGAGGTTGCGGGTTCGAGCTCCACTTGGGTCACGACTGACACCAGTACTGGTTTTTCAGGGAAGCGGACTCGAGAGTGACTCAATGAGCGTCAAGCTTTCTTACAATCCAGCTAAAATAAATTAATATAAACTAATTACTTTTCTAGCTCAAGGCTGATTCTGGCTGCCATGACTTCATTTTAAAGTAAAATCTTTTATTTTGTTTGATTTATTGTTAAATAGTTATTTTTAAATGTGTTAATATTATTAAATAAAATAAAAGATTGTCATATTTTACATAGTGACTAACTTGGAACTAATTAAAAAGGACTTTAACACTTGATATTTATTCAATTTTCCCATAGAACAACGCTTCCTCGGTTTAGTTTTTAAACTTCCATAAATGGTTTTCAATCAGAAACTTCCAAAAATAATTCTACAATTCCAACTACGGTTCAATCAACTGATTATGCAATACAGCTGTTAAATGCATTTCAATAAAACTGAACAAATAGTGCATATATCAAATTAAAAAAGGGTCCCGCTGATCAATAGTTCTTCAGTATAGCCTGAATTTTGACCTTGAATATTGAATTACAGTAAGTATAAACTAAACTAATTACAGTAAGATCTTAGTAAAGTCATGGTTCAGTGATCAAAATTGGACTATAGTATAGTTTATGGTCCCTCTGACATATCCTTGTTATGTAATCTTACATAATATACTGATAAGCGGGAAATTGAAGCAAAGGTTTAAGTACTGCCCGAGGCAATAAAACAACTTGAATAGGCTGTGGATTAATGAGGGACTAGCTTCATTTCTTAAAACAAGAGGATATAATTAAGTGTTCCAATGAATAGTGGATAAAAATGACTCGACAACCTTTCTGTCCTAAAACAAACCCATATTTACAACTGTTACAGTTCTCATTTGACTTTGAAAGCACTATGCAGAAACCAGGTTTCTTGTTTGGGATAAAAAGTGTGTAATAAAAACTATAATAACAGCCTTGCTAACTGCCATGATAAAAAAAGTTTAGAGTAAATTCAGTAACTCATATGTATCTTTCCTTAATAGAGAAGCATGTAAATGATGAGTGTGCATTCAGATATTAAAAGTCAGGTCTTGAACCTGATCTCTTTTTGTGAGATCAGTGCTCAGACAAATAGAAACAATTTGTAGGTCAAAGCCACATATTTGTATAATGGCGGTAATATATAATAATATTCCCTTCGAAAAGTAAGAAGTAATATGTAATCAATATAGGTGACTTCCCACCATGTCCATTCTCTGTTATTACTTTTCCTGTAATTTATTTACTGTACAGACCACTTTTTTCTACTATTTTTTTAATGAAAATGACAGCTATCAGAACTGCAGCATTTTGTTGAAAATCCCAAGTTCTTTAATAATACTAGTAGTCCAGTCAGCGTATCGTGAAAATTGGGTCAACCTAGACATAAATGCAAAAGTTTTCCTTTTGTGCTGTATTGTTTCAATAATATATGTTCTTCAATATAACAAAAGTCCTGGCTTGGGGCAAGTGCATAACTGCTAAAATGTTAGCCTGAATGTCACCACTCGTCGCCTTAGTCTAAAAATGTCCTATCTACCATTTTGTAAGAAATGAGATAATTACATAAATGACTTAATCTAACTTTGCTCTATCTACCAAAACTTTCCTTTTGTACATCGACGTCATAGAAATTGAGATCCCGACTATGTATTTGCTCTATGTCCACTATAATACAAGGTACTTGGCCTGTATTTTGTCACATCTCCATCTCTTACATCAATTTTAGTCTAAAAAGTGTTGTAGCCAATCAATGTGAAGATTCTTAGTCACATGACTAAATATGATCTTAGAATGATCTTAGAATGAGAACATCTTAGTGTTGTTTGAAAGCATTCGGTATTCCATCCCATAGATTTCTCTTTTTCATAAAATCTCGTTATGATTTTAAGTTGTTTTTCATTTTTTGTTCATATTTATGAATGTATACAATTCGGATGAACCTATTTTCGATACTAAAAGTCTAAACATACAAGAGATAGGGAAAACTATGTGGATAATTAAGTAATTGCCTGCTTTTATATGGAAAGTGACTGTCTAAATCAGAATCTATAGCAATTTATGACCATCTAGAACAAAAACACATTATATACTGGCCTGGAAAAAGATGATCATGTCATTATTGCAACCCCTTTGTGTATTTGTAAAGTTTTAATGAAAAAACAATAAAAGATACAACATTTACTTCAATAATGACTTTTATTGAATGCTCATAAGGGGTAAAATTACCCCACCCACTTCTCTATAAATGCAAACACAAAACCATTGTAATATCTGCATAACATTACAAATAATCTTCTTCCATTTTTTTGTAAAATGATGAAAGATAATATTAGATTATCTGTACATGCAACAAAAGGTTACTGTTACATCAGAATTTTAAAAAAGTATTATGTATTCTCGGGGATAAAGTTCATTAAAAAGCATGAAATATTCATTTAATATTTGCAACATAATTACCAGCTCATCATAAAAGAATTTACTAACACTAGAAATCAACAGAATCAAATATTCAGTTTAAATAAACATTCAGTTCATGTACTTTGTATTTATATTAATACAGTTTAAACGATCATAGCTAATAATACTAAGTAACTATCCGCCATACTGTAATTCAATATACTATAGTTTAACGTATCTAAAATAGTACACATTTCCAATTTTAATCAATTATTTATTGGTACCGATACTGCATAGACAGAAATGTAAATATGTCTTGATGTTTATACCTTGTAGCTTGTAAGAAACCACATTTTAGCAAGTGCATATATAAAGTGATAGCCTCCTATAAACACAGTTAGAAAGAAACAATAATTGACATTCTTTATACGTAGATAAATAACTCCATTTGATATAGAAATTGTTCTCTTTTTGACATCATCTTCATACATTTGTAATAAATCGTTTAATGATATGTAACCCTTTAATAGTTGAACAATAAAACATTCAGTATCGTTAGCACATTTTTCTCAAGACATTTACAATATATGATTCATTAACAATTACACCTATGATAAAACAACTTACTAATACCAAATACATGTACTAGCGAATTACAGTTTTTTCCTAGATGCTGCAATATATATTTATTAAAGGAAGATTTCCCAATACTAATTATACATCATATGTAAAGACTTCTAAGTCAGCCAAACTCATCGAGTTAGACCATGAAACCCCTTTACAATCTCCACAAGCGCCGGAGCACTCAAGGTCATGCTTGCGACATGTGCATTTTTTTTAATCACAATTGGTTTTGCAATTGCAACGTACTATTTGTAAAAGCTTTTCTGGGGCTGGAGGAAGACATGTTTTAATCGGAGTCATTAGACCCTGTGAAAACTACCAGCCATAAACAAGTGGATCCAGGTTAACCTGATCCATCCAAATTTGACTTTGATAATAAACTCTCAAGGTATGGAATGATGCTGCAGCTGCTGTAGATGGCAGTGAAGATACGGGAACACAACTGGTGCTTGAAACTACTTTTGATGAGAACTTTCTATACCGTAACATATTCAGATTTTCTGAGTCTGTTCCATTAAAGAGAGATATAATCAATAATTCACCACTTTTCTTGATTTCAGCCAAATCAGTTGCATTTTGAAATGCCTTGCAAATTGCACGGAATTCTGTTTTTTTCTGAAATGTTTTGATAGTTGTTGGTTTACTAATTCCAAATATCATAGATGTTGTGTCACACCCTGTTAGAGCATGTAACAGTGGGAGAGCCTCACATAACTCAGTTCCCAGCAAGTTTTGTTTTCGGAATATTCCATATTTTCTGCCCGTTTCCAGAGAGCTTACGTGTATCAGATCTGAAAGTGATATCCTTTAACTCGGCAGAGTATTTGTGTAAAAGCAGTACTAGTAAATCGGTGTCCTCACCAACTAAATGACGCTAGTATCATTTGCTTTTTCGATTGCAGTATTTACAATCAGACAGTCTGCGTCATCACTTGCATGCTTAACAGCTATACCTCTTCCCTTCAGACATTCACCAGCCATGAAAATGAAGTTTTGGTTATTTTCTGGGTGATTCAAAAATACCTTTTTCTCTCGTAATGGTGTTTCATTTGAAAATTTCACAACTGTACCAAGCCTGCCTCTTGTACGACGAACATGGGTTATATCTTTGATTGTTGGTCCATTCATGTAACCATCAAAAACAACAGTGATGCTACCTTTATATTTATGAGATTTATGAGGTAGTTGCAGTAGTTGTTACATATATTACCAAATGTAGAACCTTGGGTCCATGGAAGACGCTGAACCACCATCAATCACGAAGCAAGTTTCCTTATCAGAACTACCAAATTCCTCTTCATAACATGCACCGTGTTTCCACAATGCATCAGCTAATGTTGATTTTGGGCTTGTCTTGGTAATCCAGAATTGTCGAACAGCGATGATGGAATACTACAAAGCTCAAATTGGAACACTTCTGCTGTATTGTCAACATACCTATGTGCTGCTGTCGTCAAACGTTGAAATAGCTTTTGTGTGTCAATTAGCATTCCTTCACCAGAAACCTTCACTGATGTTTAATGATTTAATGTTATAGCTTGTAATGACCGTTTGAAAGAAAATGTGTCTGATCTCTTTCCAACCATTTCCGCAATCATTGATTCTCCTATCTACTCTGCAGAATCTACATTTACAGTATTCTCTGCTGTAACTCCCGATTCAATGCTTCGCAAATCACCATCTACATCAGCAAACGGGTTTCTTTCCCTTAGAAATGCCGGATTGTTCTGATTCTGTTCCTTTGAATCTCTAGCAACTCGAGATTTACCTATCTCCTTATGTTGATCATTTGTCTGATATGTAGTTTCACTGAATTCTTGCATGGCATTGTTTATTTGGAGACAAAGTGGCAATGAATGCAGCCAAAGTATTCTCTGATTTCTTACATACCTCTTCCTCTAGTCAGTCCATCGGTTGATTTCAATGACCTCATCAACATCTGTTCAATCAGCAGATCGGTTGACAGTCCCGCCCATTATCGATCATTTCGCCATACAACATGGAAACCATTCTGGAATGCTTGAAGTATATCTGGATTTGTTTCTTCTAGTTTGACCATATTCTGTAAGTATATGTAGGCACTTTTCAAGTACAGGATGTGTCCAGATGAAGCAAAATAAGGAAGCATTTTTCGCAAGTCTATTAATTGAAGCTGCCAATTATCTGTCCTTTCAGCACGTGTGAACTGTTGGAGTATTGCTACCATATCCATATGTTGCATCCATGGTTTGGCAGTGCGGTTTCCAGAAAACATCTGTCTACAATCATTGAACAGTACACGTGACAGTGTTTTAATGCTATCGTTTTCGCTGACTGATTCAGAAGTTAATACACCGCTTTCAATTTTGTCATAAAGCAATGCCAGGTTGTGTGCTTCTTTCTTAAGATCCTCATCTCTTTGATCTCGTATAATTGTTTCAGACACGATCTCTGGATAAGTTTCAGGAGACCAGTTTATTGAAGAATCATGTATCTCAACAGTATGATTGTCTTGCTGCTCAGTGTCAATAAATTGAACATTCAGTATATTTTCAAGTAAAAGTACTGTCAGGGTAGTATCAACCAACATGTGACCTCGTAATGCACGCTGTATGAGTGACTGCGTTTGAAGCATAAACTGTCTCAAGAGACTGCTGCAAACCTGAACCAGCCATCAAGTGACCAATACATCCAAGAAACCCATTTCGGTGTGAAATACTCCAAGCCAAAGGACAATTTGTTTCAATGGACTTGATGGATCTTGAACGCTGATGATGTCTGTAGCTTTTTGAAAAAGAGGTTGGTCAAATGTAAGTAAAGGTGTTTGACTGTACCGCTGTGCTTGATCAGAGACAAAGTGCAAAGTTGTATAAACACAGTTAATATCACTAGGGTTGAGGTCAATCGTAGGTAGAAATGTTACAGAAGCCATCTTTGGAAAAGTATGCCGGACTTGATCAAACATCTGCATAATTCCTGACCAACTTGGTTTGTTCTGCCTTAAAGGCCATATCAGCTTTGAGAAAATATCTATAGGTTCACATTGATAACTTTTTTCTGCTTTTGGGAGTTCTTCAAATAATGATACATCAACCTTTGAGTCGTAAGGCTGCAGAAAATACTTAATGTTAATTCTTCCAAGTTCTGTGATTTCATCTAATGAAACATCAATCCTAGGTACACACACTGTAACATCTGTTCCAGGTGTTGATGCAGATATAGTACCCATTCCATGAAATGTATTAAGCCCATCAAGGGTTCGGATGTTATGATCTACATTGTCAGCAATGAATTGTAAGAAGGATGTGTTTTTTCCTGACAGACATCGTGATTGGACAACATGGCAGCAGCATTCGATTCAAACTTCTGAACTTCCCAGTATAAACAGCAGAATCAAAGATTATTCAATAAATCAATCAGAAACCTTGATCCAAAATGGTGATGTAGCTGCACCCCAAGTCCAAACTGAAGAGGAACTAGCAAGCTCTTTAGTATGCATGCCTGTATCAAACTTTGGCCTATAGATGCTGTTTTAATTGTATTAGTCTGGCAAATCAAAGTACCTAAAAAGGTTTTCAGACTGAATGGCAGAAAATGAAAATTCTTTCCTAATGACGCCACATCAGTTGAGCTGCAATAATTACTGTTTGCAGATTCAAGAGTATTAATGTCAACGTTTAGTTACTTGGCAGCTGTTTCTATGATATTACGTTTCGTTTGTTCATCAGAAAGTCCTTTAGAGTTCCTGTAAAAATCATGAACAATACTAGAAACGTTGTGCTTTAGACTAACTAGATCTGGCTTTCCTTCAATACTACTAATCACAATTCTGTCACCAAAGAAGTCTTTGATTTTCCTCTTCATGTGTTTATTTGTGTAAGCTCTCTCACCACAAGAGTCTTCCATCATATTTACCAAATCTGTCACTGTGACTGTGTGACCCTCATCTACTGACTCAAGAAAATTTACAATTTTCTGAAAAGCTATAGACTGATCAATATGTTCAGGTCTAGCTGGACTTTTTATTTCACTGACAGGTGGTTCGTTTGTCTTGTAGGCTTTAGGAATACCCTTTCCCGTTCTAAAATTGACATTACATGACTGATGGTATATAGCATCGGCAACAGGAAGATCTGCTACTTGTGACAATCTTGAACTAATATCTTTCGCCCACTGGTCACATCTGCTTGCACAGTGCTTTTTGATAGTGTTTTGAAATTCTAAACTTCGGACTGGATACACATCTAGGGACCTCTTTCAAGAAAACGGACAATATTTGGCAAGCGTCCAACAAAAGAAACATCTAGTTTTAAAGTCAAAGTTTTCTGAATTAGAACGAAGAGAATTTTGTGATTCAAGTTTTATATTTTTAACTATATTTTGTTGATTTGTCTATGGTCTGGTAAAATCTTTCCTGTATTGTTTATGAACTGTATCATCAGGCTTGATATCAATATCATTTCCATTAATATCACTGTAGGCCAGGATTCCATCACAACCCTTCTGTGTGACGCACACTGTTGGTTTTCCATCCATCAAACCACCTTGACAAATAACACAGGATTCCATCTAAAATGTTGCATTTAATTCAAACCCTGGTAACTTTATATGTAAATGTCAAATGATTCCCTGTACTTGTACATTAAAAACCACAGAACTAGCATCACATCTTCTGACAATTTATATGTTTTCTAAAACTAGTTTGCTAGGTTATTTTTAGATTTACAATTTACCTATACCACCATTTCGTGACAGGAACAGTACTAGGTTCCCATCGCAAGAGGAGACATGGTCGGTGACATGGTCGGTGACATGACTTGAACCCTATAGAAACTATATAGAACAGTATAGAAACTATTTAAAGTTACGCTTCGATAGTAATAAGTGACTGTTACCACATAATACCCTATTTTATATAAACTTGTTGAACAAAAGATACACCAATCTAATTTTACACGTTTTATTTGTGGATATATAAAATATATGTATACTTTAAACGAGCACAATTAGAGATACAATTACCTGAGATCTTATACTGAAAACTTGATTTTTACTCTCATACACGCATATTTAACAAATGAAAAGCATTATTAAAAACATTATAGCGAATAGCCTTATATGGGTGTACTCATACTATAGAAATGTAACTGTGAAGAACACACGCTTGAAAATGTGCTACAATACGTTGAATGTAATAAGAAAATTTCATGTCGTTTTTCAAGCAAATTTTTTATTGTACACTGTGAAGCGTGAAACTGTAAACACTTATTGAAAATGAATCTGTTTAACTTTACGTGGATAAACAATACACCAAAACAAATGATCTTTTCGGATGTCTGTTTTCAATTGGTCAATTTGGTTGATATTGCTACTCTTCTCTGTTTTATCTGATTGCTAGAAGAATCTGATGGCACATTCTGATGACATCCAGTATATCTATACACACTTAGTCATAGCTGACTGGTAAGAAATGCACCAGTATGCTTGGATACAATAGTAAATTTGAATAAAAAAGCATTTTTGTTATTAAGAGGTGCTCATCGTATGAATAGCTTACTTTGTTTTGGTGTGTTTAATGTTACTTTTTGTCTTCATATCAATTTGATATCTGCGGAATGTAATCACATGTTATTTAATGGTGAATTATTATATACAATGTATGTATACACATGATAGTTCAGAAAAATACATTTATATTCTCGTGCAAATGTCATATCAAACTCTAATATAAATGTAAATACAGGGCTGTCCCTATTTTTTGACCTTCATCACACCCTAAAAAAGACATGTTTTTTCATATTTTTTCTTTAGATCGTTTTCAAACATATTTCAAACTTAATCTACCCCACCTACGATACTCACTATGACAACACTGTTAAGCTCACTTAACGTACGAGGGCTGTCTAATGCAACAAAAAGAAAACAAATTTTTCATTATGTACAAGAAAATAATTATAAAATCTGTCTTCTCCAAGAAACGCATTCAACCGAAAATAGCGCTGAAAAATGGAAATTTGAATGGAGCGGACGATCATATTTTAGCGGAAATAAAAGTAATAGTGAAGGTGTTGCTATCTTGTTGAGTAACACATTCTCTGGAAAAGTATCAAATTTTAAAGAAATTATTCGAGGTCGTCTAATATCAATAGACATAGAAATTGACGGCTGGGAATTTGCTTTATTCAATATATATGGTCCAAATAACGATCGCAAACATTTCTTTGATGTCTTAGATAACGAACTTTTAAAAACCTCTGAGAGAAATTTTATATTGGCGGGTGATTTTAACACAGTAATTGACATAAAACTTGATAAAAAGAATGGTAGGTTAGACACGCACAAAAAATGCAGAGCAAAAATAGTAGACATACTTGACTATTATAATCTGATAGAAATATGGAGGTTGCTGAACCCTAATAAATATCAATATACTTGGCATTCAAATACTAAACTAATTATATTTAGCCGGCTTGATTTCTTTTTACTATCCGATACTTTAATAAATATTGGCAAAGGATGTAAAATCAAACCAGGCTATAAATCAGACCATTCAAAAATTGAACTAAGTATGAATTTCTCAAAAGAGTCCAAGGGCAAGGGATACTTTAAACACAATATGGGAACTTATCAAAGGCGCAATAAGAAACTAAACAATAAAATACGCAACACATAAAAAGCAAGATCAAGAACACGAGGAAACTCTGAATACAGAAATTGCCTTTTTAGAGAATAAAATCATTCAAAACGACCCAAATAGTGATGAAATCAATAATTAATTAAATTAAAAAAGAAATGAATTAGATAATCTATTAGACATGAAAATAAATGGTATTATGATTAGAGCAAGAGCACAAAATATAGATGGAAATGAAAAAATTAGTAAATATTTTTCAAATTTAGAAAAACAAAATGCAGAAAGAAAAACTATTTATAAATTACAAATACAACAGAAAGAAATAACAAAGCAAACAGAAATACTTAAAGAGAATGTATCATACTATACGAATCTATACGCGAAAAAAACTATTCGAACTTATCAGAGTATGACTTCTTTACTATAGAAAGTAATAAACTGAATGAAGACAACAAACTTTCCTGTGATGGTATTATGACTGAAAGTGAATGTTGGGACGCATTGAGCGAAATGAAAAATCAAAAGAGTCCCGGTTCAGATGGTTTGTCTATGGAATTCTATAAAGTATTTTGGAAAGAAATTAAATCTTACTTTATTCAGTCAATAAATCACTCTTATAGTACCAGAATTCTTACAGATCTACGAAAACAAGGTATTATAACTCTGCTACCAAAACCAAATAAAGATACTACCTTCCTTACAAATTGGCGTCCAATTAGTTTACTCAATGTTGATTACAAAATAGCGACAAAAACAATAGCAAATAGACTTAAAAAAGTTATTGGCTCGATTATAAATAATTCACAAACTTATCTTCGACTGTAATTTAGATGAAGATGTTATAGACACCATTGGTAAAAACAATGCCTTTTTAAAAGATATTTTAAAGGCATGGATCAAAATAAAACCTCCAAAACAAATACCGACAGGTAGAGATAATATGAACAATTCAAATATAAAAAATGAATAATAAGACATATTATTTCAAAACTTGGGAACAAAAAGGCTTTAAGAACTTGGAACACCTTTTTGACTATAGAACAAAAACTTTTTATGCATTTGAAGATATCAAATTTTTATATGATATTGAAAACTAGGACTTTTTAAGGTACCAACACATAAATAAGTGTTCCTTGATACATGAAAGAAAGTTTACGGAAAGAGATACCAACATACACTCAACAGGAAACGTTACTCGATAAAATAAAGCAATCGAAACACCCAAATAAATTGATATATTCCATGCAAATAATTTTTTTGAAGAAACCTTATTCGAAATCAGAAATTAAATGGACAAACACTTTTGAAGGGAAACAACTAGATTGGAAAACAATTTATACGCAATCAAAAACAACAGTAGATACAAAAATTAGAAATTTTCAATATAAGTATCTGATGCGAATAATTCCTACAAATACATACCTTTTTAAGTGTAACCTAGTAAGCTCTACCATGTGCGACTTTTGTAATATGCATGAAGAAAAAATAGAACATATATTTTGGAGCTGTCACTACACACAAATATTATGGAACAGCCTTTCGAAGTTATTAGAACAGAATGATCACAAAATAGTACTGAACTTTGAAATTATAAGTTTTGGTATAAGCAAAGCACTCAAAAACACAAATGCGATTAACTTTATCATATTGATCATGAAATTATATATTTTTCAAATGAAAATAAAAAAAGTGTTGCCTAAGTTTGAAACTTTTAAGCATTATTTGCAGATAAGAATAAATATAGAGAAAGAAATAGCTCTCATACAAAACAAAATCGAACAACATGCCAGGAAGTGGTCTTTTTTGAAAACAACATAGAAAATCACAGAACGAAACTTTTTTTACTTACAAAAGGTTGTCATAGACATGAGTTTCAAAGTGCATATCAAAATGAAAATTAATGAAATTATGTTGCATGAAAACGATATAGAAAGACAAAAATCTCATCTTCCTTTTTTTTTATAGCATACTTATAGATTTGTTATAGTTTTTTTTTTAAGAAAGAACGCAACCAGTTAACAAAAAAGAGGTCTTTATTGCACTTTTGAAATATATGATTAATTATAGATATTCTTGATTATATTGTTAAATAAAATTGTGTACAATAAAGATTTGAAAATAAATGATAAAAAAAAACTCTTTATCTTAGTCAATATTATTACAAAACTCCAAAATACATTAGACTTAATTGTTCTCATTACATTTTATTTGAAAGTCCGAGCAAAAAAAATCACGACATGATAGCATAAGAACAAATTATTGATAAGGAAATGTTCGAAAATGCAACTAAAAGACAATGGGACTTTCTTTATTTAGACAAACCGGGAAAATGGACCGCTAGAAACTTTTATGGGCAGACTGGATTGTTCTGAGTAAGTTTTGTGAAAATCTTTGCAATGTTACCAAGGAAGAGCTAACAGAGTTCACTGTGACCTTGACCCACTGACCCCAAAAAACAGTAGGGATCAACTTCTCAGTAAGACCAATCATCCTATGATGTTTGAAGATTGTGGGTGATGTAGATCTCAAGATATTGAGTGGAAAAGGAGGACTTCCCTAAATATTTTGAAATTAATTCAGAAAGATTGTATTTATTACATTCGGGTGATGTAAAATTACGCCATTCGTGTAAAAGTTCTGCCATAACATTAAATTGTGGATAATATGTGTTTTAACTATGTCTAAAAATGTACTTTTCCCAGATGATATGTTTCCTTCAAGTGATACAATCTATTTGTTCATCTTATATTATTATCAAAGAAAATTATTATCCAGCATAATTATTTTGCGGCGTACCCATTTAGCTTGAATTCTTTCAGGTATGTTTCTAGAGATGAGGAGTAGTTGTTTTTTCTTTGTATTTTTAGAACCTCAGACAAAGCGTCTGATATGACTTTGGGAAGACTGGATTGTTCTGAGTAAGTTTTGTGAAAATCTTTGCAATGTTACCAAGGAAGAGCTAACAGAGTTCACTGTGACCTTGACCCACTGACCCCAAAAAACAGTAACCTCTTTTTCGCCCCACTGTGTTCCTTTAATTGATCGTTTTGTCCTCGTGCGTTTGCTTTGTATGCTAGTGTGTGTTGGTAGTGTATGTTTGTGTGTACACGAGCATTTTTGTGTTTTACATACCATGCCTTTTGTTTCCATTGCGTGTGTTAGAGATTCACCTAGCAGGGATTACTTTTATTTACACTGTCCTGTGACTTTGGAACATGGTGGGGGTAAGAGTGAGGTTGGGTGCGCACCATAAACCGGTTTAAGCTCCCCAGTGGTGTTTTTGCCACTGACCGTTCCAAGGCGGTGCCCCACTGTGTTCCTTTAATTGTTCGTTTTGTCCTCGTGTGTTTGCTTTGTATGCTAGTGTGTGTTGGTAGTGTATATGTGTGTGTGTACATGATTGTGTGTGTGTGTCGTGTGTGTGTGCGTGTGTGTGTGTGTGTGTTGGTGGTGTGCACTTCTGGGTGCTGTGGGGCTCGTTTTGGAGAGGCTGCGTTTTTGGTACGTGGCATTCCCTGTTTGATATTAGTTTTGTTTTTTTGTTATCTTCAACCTGTTTCGCCTAATTAATGTTAATTTGAGATATTGGTTGCTAAATATTTTTAGTGAAATATTTTAAAGTTGTTTCTCTTTTTTATGAGATTTAATTTATCAAGAAATATTGTAATAGCAGTTGGAACTATCCAGACAGCTGCTACAAAAAGTGGTATGGCAGAAATTACTGCCGGTACTGGCGAACTAGCCAAGAAACCAAGTGTAACTTTAAGTCCGATATTTATTCTCCCACAGGGTTAGTAGCTTTTTCTGTAAGCTGCGGCAAGTCGTGTTAAATAATATAAAATGTGTATACAGTTTTGACTTTTTAGCAACGATTTTATTCATTGTATTATTTATATTATTTATTTTATATTTTCTACGTCTTTAAATTTAACCACGCTGTTAAATTTGTCTGAATAACCCTTCCATTTCACTACTGCTTGTTATACGCCCGAAGGGACGTATATTGTTATCGCCTCGGTGTCCGTCTGTCCGTCCGTCCGTCTGTCCGTCTGTCCGTTAGCAATTTCCCTTCCGCTCTCTAACTGTTGAACCCCCTAAAAGGATTTCGAAGAAACCTGACACAAATGTTAACCAGACTGAGACGACGTGCAGAAGCAATGTTCCGGATGGCTGGATTCAAGGTCAAGGTCACACTTAGGGTTGATTTTGTTTCCCTTCCGCTCTGTAACTCTTGAACCCCGTGAAGGATTTCGAAGAAACCTGACACAATTGTTTACCACATTGAGACGATGTGCAGAAGCCATGTTCCGGATGGCTCACTTCAAGGTCAAGGTCACAGTTAGGGTTCAAGCGTCATATAACTGTGTGGATATTGCTCTGCATTTGCTCTTGATTACAGTGCTCTTGTTTTTATTTGGGAGATTCTATTTGTTTGCTTAATTTTTTTATTGAATTACTTCCCTTTTATGTTACTATCAATAGCATATTTTGTAACTTTTTTATTATTGGCAGTACGGAAAAACCGAGACCACTTTTTTTGTGGTACAACATGAATGGTACCTCCAATTTTGTGGTGTTTTTTGACATTTTTGTACCAGGTTAGGATTTTCTGGTTGGGGACTTAGATTGTTTTTATATAACTTCAATTTTGTATTCTTGTTCCTGGCCGTTGGGCTTCAACAGCCTACATTTTGCTCCCATTCTCTGATACAACACTTCGGGCGTATATTGCTGCGCTTTGCGGTGCTCTTGTTGTTTTTGTAATCGCGTCTTACTATTTCCCAATTTGGAAGATCTCTTGTTTGGCTGGAGGTTTCTCCTGTTCATAAAAAGTACCTTCGATATTTCTTGGTTTAAATCTCAAAAAAGTTTGCATGTTATTGGACTGATGTTAAGAATTTCATAAACAACAAACATTTCCACTGTCCAGTTTGGGGTGTATCCTTTTTCAAAGTGGTGTTTAAGTTTGCTGGTTCTAAAATGATCTCCAGTTTTATATTTTGGTTTTGTTGTGAAAGATAGGTTATTTCCGAATTCTACATATAAATTAAAGTAAACATTGCCAATGTTTTCATCCTTGCTTGCTTATTTTGGTGTCATTTTTATGCTAGTATGTTTTGTGTTATTGTATTAATCAACCATGTCTTGCAACTTGTCTCAGTAAGTGTGTGTATTATTTGTTGTAAAATATTTCCACATAATACGCTTTAATGTTCTGATATTTTTTTCTATTACAACAGCCTTACCATAATCAAATGTATGATATATAGTTATTTTATTGTCAGCAAGAAATTACTTAAATGTTTTGTTAAAAGAATATTTACCATCGTCTACCCATAAATCATTTGGAACGCGAGAATTAATACCCGCTGCCGTTATTGTTTTACTAAATGCTTCTGTAACTGATTTCCCTGTATTATCCTTCAGTAAGACAACCAAAGCAAATTTGCTTAATATGTCAATTTTTGTTAGCAAGTATTTAACTCCTTTGTTATGTCTGGCAAAAACTTGCATATCAAGTAGATATGACAACCATGTGTCGTCAGTGTCTGTTACAATAACTCTGCGGATTCTAAATTTACGCTTCATTGGTTTGTGTAAGTTTGGCAGTAGCACGAAGACTGGCGAGTCCGAGCCTGTATTTTGCGGTAATTGCCGGTTTAACAATTAAATGTCAAGCTTTATTCTTTCAAATAGTTTTATATTTGTTTTGTTTAAGTCGGAAAGCATGTTTTTATCACACTCATTTTTACTCATAATTTCGTAGCAGTAAGTATGATCCATACATACTACAAAGAGTTTCCAGGTCCGCAATATTTGTAACCTGAGAGTGTTAAGCCTTCCTTTTGGTAATAGTGGTAGAATAGCTTTATGAATGTCTAAAGCTCCTCCGGTGTTTTTTAACAAACTATTCTTTTGTAATTCCGCAGCATGCCCAAGTGGCTTTTATCATATGTCTGATTTTCTTTGTTGTTATCTGTTTTGGGTTTAAATCTTCAGCAAATTTCTTTTCTTTTACACAGTCAATCATTATGTAATATTATATGCCATAAATTATTATTTGAATATTTTTTTGTGTTTAAAATTTCAGCTGTGATTACATCGTTTAATTTAAATTTACCTGCATAATTTACACTGATTAATTCGCTTTTTCGGTTATTTCTTGCTATATATTAATATATATTATTATTAACCATGGTCATTGAATTTTGAAATATTTGTTTGTATTGCGCTATATTTTGTAAAACTCTTTTACTAGTCCGTTCATTTTAGTTATGGATGTGTCTTGTTTGTCACATCTTTCTGAAGCGGTGTTTTCAAGTTCTGATTTGCATTCAGCAAATGTAGACAAAAAAAGTGTTTTTAATTTTTTTTGTGTTTTTAATTTTTTTTATGTGTCAACTTTTAGCTTGTCGATTTCGTCTTTTGTCTCCAATTTGTATGTATTATTTCATTTTTTTCTGTTGCGTTTAACTTATTGTTAAGCTATTCGTGTTAAATCATGCTATCTTTCAAATATTTTATTTGGTTATGAATTATGTCAATATGTCTTTTTAAATACTGATTTAATTTGAGATCGGTTTCCTTTTCTCACTTTTTCAATGCATCAGATAAAGCATTTGTTTCTTTTTCAATTTTATCTTATATCTCAATTATTACTTTTTCATTGTTCTTAAAGTCGTTTATCAGGTGTTGAAAATTTGTTGTTTCCGTTTTTAATGTTTCATTATTACTTTTAATGTCTTCAAGATTATAGACCTCTACTAAACTTTGAATTTTTCTGAAAACAAATCTTCACGGGACTGCATCATTGGGTTTGTCTGGGTTTTCAAGGTTAATTATTTCATTGCCACCAATGTCGAATGATTTGTTCATTGTGTTGTCTATATATTTGATTTCATAGAGATAGGATTTCATGTCTTGTTTAAGAGACTTAAGTTGTTGTTTGGTAGCATAATCTGCCAAAACTATTAGTTCCTAAACTTTAACTGTTATTTAATATTCCCATTATATTAATAAGGATTTAGAAGTGAGTCAGAAATAGCTGATCAAGCGGCTTAAAAAAGTAGATACCACTCCTGGGATTCTGAAAGTGTCACAGGAGTGCTAAAAAATAGTAAATATAATACCACTGCGTTAGGAGTGGTATTATATATACTACTTCTACATATAAAGTATACTATACGGGACAGCAACACAAACTTGTACACGCAAGATTTACTTCGTGTATGGGAACGGTATTTCAACCATACACAGACTATATTTACATTTCGTACACTAGATATATACGGACCAGAAATACGGACTTGTATATGCTTAACATACGTAGCGTACGGGAATGGTAATAACCATATACGGACCTGTATGTTTGTAGAATACGGGAAATATACAGACATTTTAAGAAGATAAAGAATAAATTGTTCCCCTATTCGAAGAAAATACAGATTGGTATATCCTTCTGTATATATCCAGTAAACAAGTTCGTATATTCTCACGTACATTGCCAGTATACATGGTGTGGATTATGTCCGTTCACTATATATATACTATTCCCGTACACGACAAACGTGCATGTTTTCAATCAAACAGGACAAATATTTATTGCCGAATATGACATACGGGATAGAATAAGAAATTAGCAAAGTCAATATTTAATGATGGTGTGCACAAAACACAACTATAACTAAAATTTTCACAGGATTTTATGAACAGTATATTTTTTTCAAATAAATATCAACATATACAATTAACACAAATTTAAACATATAATATATCATTATCCCCAAAATTTAGTTCTACATCTCCCAAAAATCATTGTCTTTCACATCACTGAAACACAGGTGGAAGGAACATATCTTTGACTCTTTTTTTAAGCTAATGTCTTTTTCTATGCATTTTAAAATTGGTATCAGAATAAATAAAGAAATAAAACAAAATGATTTTTTTTTCTTCATAGCTCTTTACTATAGACAAGGTTCCCAACACACGCTGTATTGAAACAAGCATGTCGCTCCGAAAAACTCTTCCATTTCTTTCAAATTTGAGTTACGTGAAACAAGTGTGAACGAATTTAAAAGGGAAATGATAGAGCTTTAAGCAAAAGTTTACTTCAATGGAAAATTCCAAGCCGTTTTCATTCAACAAGGAAAATACCAATGCTGATATAGCGATTTTCGCTCAACCCAGAAAAATGTCACACATATTCCGACAGTGATTTTCTCTAAATTCTCCATTGATATTGATTGATATTGATACTTGATTGTTTCCTGTCGCAGTACCGCAATATTATTGTAGAATTTAGTGAAAATCACCGTGTGGAAAATGTGTGACATTTTTCTGGTTTGAGCGAAAATCGCTCCACAGCGTTGGCATTTTCGCTTGTAGAACAAAAACGGCTTGGAATTTTCCATTGAAGTAAACTTTTTCGTAAAGCTCTATCATTTCCCTCCTAATTTCGTTCCAATTTGTTTGACGTAACTCAAATTTGAATGAAATGGAAGAGTTTATCGGAGCGACATGCTTATTTTCATATAGCGTGTGCTGGGAACCTTGTCTACTGTATAGTAAAGAGCTATGAAGAAAAAAAAAAAATTTTTTTATTTATTCTGATACCAATTTTAAAATGCATAGAAAAAGACATTAGCTTTAAAAAAAGTCAAAGGTATGTTCCTTCCACCTGTGCACTGAAATGCTGTTGAATGAAGGATGTAGAATAAATAATGTCTTCATTTACCTTAAATTCCAAGGAGCATTTACAATTTACCAACATAGGAAAATAAATTTTCAGATATGATATTGATAAAATTGTGCTCTATTAACTCTAAGACAAAAGTGATATATGCCTTTTTTATGTTATTCACTATTCACTAAAACGCTGCTAGAAATTCTTATATATGTTTTTGCAACACTTTTGAAAAAGTACTGCGCTTTATTTCTAATGTATACTTCTCCATATAATGGTTTTGGTACAAAGATCAATTTGAACGTAGAGAGCTACTTTTAATTGTACCAGGGACTTTTAAAAGTTATGTTAAGCATGTTTTGGTATGAATAAAGGTCAATTTCACCTGTAAGACATCTTTTTTGGAAAAACAGGAAAACGTCCAATTGCTTTCTGGGACTTTAATCCAGGGATAGGTCGAGTACTGGCGGTTAGTACTTGAGTAAGTACTAAGTACTGGATGCTTAAGGAGTTATTGAGTAAGTACTGAGTACTTACTTTTGTGTGTGTACTCAAGTAAGTACTAAGTACTACTTAAAGTACTCACGAGCACTTTCTGAGTACAGCATTTTTTAATTTTTTGTTATATGATATAAAACTGTCTAAATGTAGACAATGATGGAACACAAATAAAAACATGATATGTTATTCAAATGTTATGTAGAATAAATTGAATAATGCATATTGTCAGTAGATAAATACTAAGATAACCAAGAAAAATATATTTGAAGAAATATATTCATAAATAGTCTAACATTGGAGAACAGTCACCGATAAATCCCACTATCAATAGTCTTTAGTCACAGGCTGTTACAACGTATCACCATGAGCCTTTCAAATGAGTTGCATTTTGTTCCGCATCTATCATGTCTGAAGACAATACCACGGTACCACCTATACTAAAATATATTTCTACAGCAGCAGACGATGCCTGTATGCCAAGGTATTTCGAAGCTTATTCAGCTCTCACATATTCGGCTGTTCCATCAGGAAATGCATAGTGTTTCAACACAGTTGATTTTGAGTTACTTTGTAAGCTTAATTCAGCTTAAACACCAACTATTCACCAATTTGTGAAAATGAAATCTGCCTGTTTGTAAATGTGATAATACCATAATTAATTGCTATTAGCAGATTACTATAATTATGCATTGTATACATGTATACTAATGTGATATCACCTCTGTTTACTCTATTAATACAAAATGTCGTGGATACTGATGTTTTATAAGAGGAGCGGATCAGTGGTCCAGTGGTAACACACAGGACTTGTAATCAAGGGATAGCAGGTTCGATCTCCCGCTCCTCCGCTAACATAACTAATGGTATTTCGGATGAGACCTAAAAACCGAGGTCCCATGTATCGATGCTGTACACCGGGTATGTTAAAGAACATGGGGTGTCTCTGGAACAGGATCCGTTCTGTATCTTGCACTATCCCCCGAAACTTAAAATAACTTAACTCTTCTGGGGTCGTTTGTCATATGGATTATCCGGTACCAACGATAACACTCTAAAATACATACATGTTTCATAAGCTTATTGAATGTTCTGTAATTTCTAACATAGCTTTAACTGCACTGTTTATATAAATTCCCAAGTGATTGTCATACAACATGTACAAACGTAGGCAGATTGTTTTTAATTAACCTGTCCAATTTGTTGTAAATGTGAATTAATATGAATTATTTCTTACTATTCACTTTATAAATAAATACTTCACTAGGTTACTTTATGTGGCATTTTGACACATAAGTATGGAATAACTCTTAGAAAACTCGTAAAGTTCTCATAAGTACTGGTAATTTTGCATTAGTACTTGAGTAAGTACGAGTACTTGTACTCATAATTTAAGACGAGTACTAAGTACTGCTGATTACTTTAAAATTGGTACTCAAGTAAGTACGAGTACAAGTACCAGTACGAATAGCAGCCCTGCTTTAATCTGATGAAGCTCATGGCAGAAAATATTAACAAAAGGACCAAGATGGCCCAATATCACTCATGTGAGTTAACAAAAGCATGTTCAATCCATGAGCTGCAAGACTCGGACTTCAAGAGTTTGACAGTTCTGTCTAATAAATTTAGCACTTATGGGCCTGGTCTCATTTAGAAGGAATCGTCGTTTCAGCAATTTCCGTAAATAGCTGTTATTATTTGTCTTGAATAATGTCCAACAATTTCGGCATGGTGGCTTTTTAAAGAGATGTTTTTCCTAACCGTTGTTTACTTCTGACAGAGCAGTCCCATGTTAGCTTAAAAATATTAAGCGACGTCAGGATCTAGTAGCAGTTGTTAGTTTCAGCACACTTACTTCTTGTCGGCAGCCACAGAACGTCAAAGAGTATCATAAACTATCAGAAGTTATATATTATTAGACAGATTTCAAAATTGATTATATTGCTATACGCATTTTGTAACTAATTAGCAAAGGCAGATTAAAACATTAAATGTTGAAATATCAAACACTGCCTTAAGAAAACCTGTCCTATGTAACATCGTATTTTTTGTTTCATATTGCTTGTATCGCTTATTTTGATGTCAGTTTTACATAACCTTTCATGCAATGTAGTTTGACATAAACAGAAGTAACATATATGTATTTAAGCAAATCTTGGAAAAACAACTGCTGGCAAACTACGGCTGAAAAATTAATTTGCCATTGTCCCATTTTGAAGAAGAAAGCTACAGTGGCGCCTGCGTGTCGAACATGATCGTGTTGCACGGTAAACGAAAATATGTTACTGCGCATGCCCAGCGTGCAGCGTAAAGCGTGTAGGAAACATTGCCAATGCGCATGTAGTACTGGGTTCAATTTTAGAAAGAAAGGTATTCATATCGCAAACTTAAATATACGCCATGTGTTACCAAAAATGGATGAATTAAAGTATCATTTATGTCAATCATCTTCACCTAATGTATTAGGTATATGTTAAACCTTCTTACACCAAGATATTGATGACGATGTGCTACAAATTAAAAATTACACATTTGAACGGAAAGACCGAAAAGCTAAAAAAAGGAGGCGGTATTCTTGTGTATTTAAAAGACAGCATATCGTATACGAGACGTTGTGATTTGGAAATAAATGACATTGAATCTGTTTGGATTGAAATAAATACTCCTCATAGCAAATCTTTTTTTACAAAACTTTATTTATCGCCCACCTAACTCTAACCAGTCATGGATAGATAAATACGATGCACAGCTAGAAGTTAGTGACTCCTTAAACACAGAATATTATATACTTGGAGACATTAATATTAATTATGTACCAAATAACGTTACTGGTAAATAAAGCAATACAAAATGGACAGAAATAACCATCAAATATGGTCTGGCACAATTAATAGAATGTCCAACAAGAATATCTAAAGGTAGCTCCACTATTATAGATCATGTTTATAC
Source organism: Saxidomus purpurata (assembly GCA_022818135.1). NCBI lineage: Eukaryota > Metazoa > Mollusca > Bivalvia > Venerida > Veneridae > Saxidomus > Saxidomus purpurata. The sequence continues at coordinate 46,474 of JAFMSR010000134.1, read as the reverse complement.
AAACAGTGTAAATTTTATTAGTGATTGTTATGTATCACCGCTATCACTAAGTGATCATTTTCCTATCTGTTTCACAAGCCCTGCTACTAAAGGATCAATTAAAAGCATTTCTTGCAAGCATAAATCCATACAGTATAGATCGTTTAAGAAATTTGATGAACAAACGTTTCAAAGAGATTTATTGTTCTCTGGAATTGAACAATTAGGACATGATTTTAAATCCGAATAATGCTTTAGATATGTTTTATGAATTCCTTAACAATACACTATCCAAACACGCTCCTATAAAAGAAAAACGTATAAAACGTGAACATCAACCGAAATGGTTCACAAATGAAATAAAAACACTCGTATATGAACAATATATTTAGATTTAAGAAAGGCTTTTGATCTTGTACATCATGAAATACATCTCCACAAATTAAAATTATACCATTTTTCAAGTTGTACATTAAAATTGTTTAAATCATATCTTGAAAACATGACACAAATTGTAAAAGTTAAAAATTTACAATCTGATATACTCCCCATCACATCGGGGGTGCCCCAGGGGTCCATATTAGGGCCATTGCTTTTTATTCTTTACATAAATGATATCACGTTTATGTATCCCGATCTAAACATGGATTTATATGCAGATGACTCAACCTTATATGAATCGGGGAATCATATATCAACAATTCAAAATAAACTCCAGGATAGTCTTGACTATGTAAATAAATGGTGTCAATTAAATAATATGGCATTGCATCCAACAAAAACTAAATGCATGATAATTGGGTCCACTGATAAATTAAAATCCACTCAAAATCTTCAACTATTTATTAATGACTATGTCTAGAAAACGTTACTTGTCATAAGTTACTTGGAGTATATGTTGACAATAAACTAACCTGGCACAATCAAATTGACAATGTCTGTAAAAAACTGAATAACAAAATTATGTGTAAAGGGCAATAAAGTGCCTGACATTCGGTCAGACAGCAGCAAAAAGTTGCCTGACCGGTTAAAATTTTGCCTGACTGGATAGCATACATGCCACAAAGGATTGAGTTAATGCCGGGAGATTTTTGCAAAATCGCCGGGTTTTTGTACGACTCGCCTGGAGATATCTTTTAGCAGGAAATCATGCATTTCTAAGGACGTATTTGACTTTTTTTGCGTATTTACACACAAAACGCCTATTTTTAAATCCGCGTATCTTTTTACACTTCGTTTTTGAAAAGGATGCTAGTTATCCGACGACGATTCCACGGTTTGCATAAAACTTTGAGGAAACGCGGGTCACTAATCATCGCGATCTGCAATACAACGTTTGGCAGCTGATAAATTTGAAGGCGTCGCCCGTTATGCAGTCTCATAACGCAAATGGTTCCCGATAATTAATCACAACAATCGATGTGTAAATTTGTTTAGGCGCTGTTACGAAAACATCAATTATTTTAATTTTTTTAAACATGGTTAAATGATTTAATTAGCGGCATGTTTGGAGCGAAGTCACTTGTTCAATAGACGGTTGATTATCGGCAATTTACCTAAGATGATAGTGACAACTAACACAAACTCGTGTCAACACATCAGTTTCGTCGCCCAATTGACTGTACACAATACTAGAACTTCTTCATTATCGATATCACGTGTCAGAGTATTGACCATATATAAAGGTTGATATTTCATAAACCTCGTAGTTGTTTTTCCAAAATTTTAATTTATCGAGAGTTTTAGTTTTTTTGCGAGCTTCGCCGGGGCAGGGTCCACATAACGGGAGAACCCGACGAATATCGGGTGAACATGTATGCTGGACAGGCACTTTTCGGAATGACTGTATTCTATATATTTCCTATAATGTTTTGAGACAAAAGTGTCTTTTTCAGCTTGGATTTTGACACCCAAGCATTGTGCAACTGATGCATTTCTTTGATACTCTTTAATTAAAGTCTGACTAAAATTGCAAGTATGAAACTTGAGAGTTGAACAGTAAGAAATATGGCTTTCACACAAACTATAGCATTGTCATAAGTATAATGCCCCTTTTAAGGACATTCAATGACAATCTGAAATTGACCGTTGTCTACAAAAACATTACTTTTAACATTTCTTTTGCATCCTAAATTACATGTTGAATAATACATAAAATTACGTAGCACAGTATTTTTTTCAATACTGCACACTCGCTCTGTCATTGTCTGTACATTGTTTATCAGGACTGTAACGGCAATCATCCAAATGCAAACTCGTGATAAGATTCGGACACAGATATTTGCGTGCTCTTGTATTGCCAGATCGCGAACCATTAAATGGTCAATTTTGCAGTAATTATTTATTAAAATGCACCACGTTTTACTCAACATTATCCTATATCTAACTTACATAACATATCTAAACATAGGTGCGTTTGTTCAGTGTATCCGTAATCTTCAAAACCGTATGGTAAAATTAGCAAAATCAAATAATGAAAACAATAAACTTAAAAGCCGGACACGTTCGTTTTAAAATAATTTATTTAATATTACACAATTATTAAGAAATGAAAGATTAAGTAAACAGTTCAAATAATGGTGTAAATACGATCTGTCTGAACGCTATTACTGTGTTACATGTCGTCTGCAACATATTGATGATGAGACTGATGTCTACGGATAGCTGCTCTATTATTTTAGATAGTCAAGCGTTTCGCAAACCGACTTATGTATCGCTCTTCTGTATCGCGATACATGTTGTCTCGCCACTTGCCTGACGATACACCTTTTGTATATCAGGAGTATTTCAAATAAAAACGAATGGAAGGCACAGAGACATATTTTACAATTGTCTTCCATTACACAAATTAGCAAAACAGTTACCTTATGAAAACCAATAATATTACATAGCATATTACACAGAGAAGTTGGATGCAACAACAGCAATATTTTGTTTAAGATTTAAGATTGCAGTTTTAACGAGGCGGGCGCAGACATACATTTACTGGGTTAATGTCATAACGTAGAAGGTGAAAGTATACTTTACATTGTTATGTCTTTCTCTCTCTGCGTTCATCAAAATGTCTTGTTGATCAGAACAGCATAATATTTACCTTGTTGATATTAATTTAACATATTATCTCTCAGTTGGAAGTGTCATTAAATAAATTATTTCATCTCTTGAGTTATGTCAGGGTCCGTATATTACAGGGTTACGAAACGGCCGAATATGAAAATGTGAAGTCCCGGGTCACGTGACCCTTGTCCGAGATATTGATATTTTTGAAAATTTTGATCGGGAAAGCCTATCATCAAAATACTTATAAACTTTTGTTATTTGAACGAGTTTTCATATCATCGTGATATTGAAATGTGAGGTAATTGTTTAAGTTTATTTTTTGTATCTTTGCGTTTTGTTTTCTGTTACAAAATGGTCAAAATACGCTGTTATATATGGAAGATTGTTGGGAAATTTTGAAGCGGGAGAGACGCCGTTGTTGATAAACAGTGTAGAAGGGTATGTTATGTGAAGCTAAATTCCTTTATTACTGTATTTTCTTATTTTTTCTGATGTTAGAGATAGTTCAAAGTTTGCTTCGTTGTAGTTCACTAAAAAAATTTAATTTTATTTTTCAAAAATGCATTTTTCGAGCGACTGAAGTTGGTGTCATTGACAAGTTGTCCAAAAATGCGGCATATTTAAGTGACGATAATCATTTTACTTACGATTTGTGTGTACATATATTCCCATTGATCGTAACGATATCTTTAAAATAGTAATTGTTTTAAAAAGCAAATAAGTTGAAATAATGTGGAAACATGAAAATTTAGCTCGATTTTGTGTATATCTTTTAGTATCAATGGTTTAAAATTGCATTTCTTCAGATTGCGGAAGTGTGAAATTATGTTAGTGCTTTTTGTATTCACTTATGCAGTCAACTCTTAAATTCAGTTGTTTAAAATGATTTTGTATGTTCAATGGATTTAATTGATGTTTCACAGACAAACTGGAGAGAATTCACAGTTTTAAACGTGACATTAATTTAATAATTGCTTTTTTTCCTTTTCGATCCTTTTTAAAAGACTACTGTTACTACACAAATAACGATCCAGCACAAACAGGCAATTACACAAACGTGTTTGTTTTTAGCGTAATTAATGTTTTAAGAGGTCTGAAACAACAATCTTTAATTAGAAGACGCTAGAACATGAAGTTAAAAAAAACGAAGGCAATATAAAATAGTAAAAACAACGGACCGAATTGGATTATTCGAAGTACACGTACCATCTTAGTAATGTCAGGGAAATCCCCGAAGGAGAAATAAACACATTCTTATAGAGATCTACAGTGCGTTACAATTTATTAAAAAGTGTTCATTGTGTTCACCTTTAACTTTGCAAAATATTATGGAAAAGAAAAGGAAAAATGTTCCAAAAACAAAGCAACTATCGTATATTTTGTTCGCACATAGATTTGTTTTTCAGAATAATAAAATACCGTTTTGATCGAGCCAGTTTGCGCTTAACTCGTTTTTTCATAGTCATTCTTATTTATCTAGATTTTGATATTTATATTGCTAGAATCTTAATTTTATTGCTAAAAATTACGTGAACATTTCAAAATCGAAAGAAAAATGCCTTTACAGTAACGACATTAGTATCAGTAGGGTGCAAAATTTCACTCGTAAACACGCTTCCGCTCGATAAAGCCGTCGCTTTCATAAATACAGGTAAATCGTGAGTTTTAGATAAGAGACAGTTTTAGGTTGGAAAAACCATATGTACTTACACAGCTACCTCTGCGAAAAGGCAAACTACTGCATATTTTGCCAGAACTACCAAAATCTCGGCGTCTACATGCGGACATATCTGTCTGGCTGTTGATTGGCTACACTGTTTGTGTACGCTGATTTGATTGGTTGCACGTTTCACGGTTACGGAAATACCCAAGCGGTATTCGGTGCTGCACGGCACACGTTTTAAATGAATATAATTTGCCACATGATTAATCGAGAGTTTATCGTGGACCGTCCGTGGCAAACCCCAGACCCTGTCTAGATCTCTCCTCCGTAATAATTCTGTCTATTGAGTGTAGCATGTCACTAAACCCCTTTTCTCTCCAGGCAGGGGTCATCACTACCAACTCTTCCCCCTCACCACTCATCAGATCTGTATAATCCCATCTTGTCACCCCTTACAAATTTTCATCTCAAATAGTACAACTGTAAGTAAACAGAAACTCATGAGGTTTACAATACTGTCAGGCCTGTATATCGTTTGTAACCTCTTCAAGGTCAACTTCCCAAGCGAAGACCTATGATTCAATTTACTTTCTTATTCATGAAACAGTACCAAAGACGCATTTTAGATTCTATTGTTAGCCTAATGACACCAAAACTAACCGAAACTCGATGTTTATCAATCAGCCACAATTTTGGCAATAACTAATGTTTGAACCGTAAATTACCTTTTCTTATTAAAGCGTATTAACCGTAACAAAAAAGCTTCGGCTTTTCTTGTCCAATATCAGCATCCGATACCAAGTGCAATCAAAATACCTTTTCATTCCTTTTTTTATTATGCAACTGCCAAACATCCGTCTTATATTCTTAATTCTGATATCGTCATCACTGGACAGTATTACTAAACACTGTTCTAAAAGTGTTGTTTTGAGCCCTGCCAACTCTATACCGCCATTCTCACTCTCCTTGATCGCAGCGTCTTCGTTACATTCCATGTTTCTCTTTTGTTGACACAGATCACGGCCAAACTTTATCTACCCTCGTAGAATCTTTGAACAGCTCCTGATAAAAGTTAAAATCTTCTGTTAAAGGTCTGCTTATTACCAGCCATTTGGTTACAACAAAATAAGATGGCTTTAATTAGCCCGTTTATTTTATCCAATAAATGATTACGTAAACTTTCTTTTGTATAACAGCATTTTGAAGCAGGGTCATTATAATCTTCGACAAAACAAGAGCTGTCAGTAACACAGCGCGCTTGACTATTCATAGTGCTTGCAAATAAAACAATAATTTTGCCCGAACAATCTGTGTATTTTCCAAAGTGTAAACAAGGGCCGTAAGTAGCAAGCTTTATACTCAAGTTTTATACTTGTTTGATACCCCTGAATATAACAGCAGTTTAAAATTCATACTTTAAGTGGTTACTGAGATATATGCATGACAGTGCCTTGCAAACAAGACATGTAGAAATTTCAAAGTACAATAAAAAAAAATTGACAGAGTTATCTTTTCTTGCTAACAGATGGAAGTCATGATGGTACACAAGTATTCAAAATTTTAAAGTAATATCTCAAACTGTTAAGTCAAAAAGTGGACTGGTAGCGAAAACTGAACCGAGATTCAAGTTGAAAAAGGAACGAAATTAAACAAAAATCATTTGCAGAGTTACCATTTCTTGCCTACAGATTTTGGTCATGATGCAAACAAGTAATTCAAGTTTGATAGCACTATTGTAAAGTTTGAAGTGCATAAAAGGATTTTATCCAGCTGTATTTTCAAAGTTTAAAAAGGTCTATAACTCTGACAAAAACGTTCACAGAGGTATGTACTATTGTCTGTTGATGGGGCTCATGATGGTGTAGAAGGATTTTAATTTTTGAAGTAAAAATTTACTGTTTTTTAACAAAAATGGGATGTAACAGAAGGTGATGACGAATTTGTAAATGTTTTCCAAATATATATGCATGCTATAAAACAAGAAATGTCGTTGTCAATATAAATTACTTACTTCTGACTAAGTTGGTGCTATACCCTGTCTCATATATAATAGCAGTTATGACGAGATATGTAACAACAGCAAAGATTTGTGCCCGAAATGGCTCTTTGAATTCAAAATGTTCTGTAAGAGTGTTGTACACTGCATTGACCTTTATTTGCAAAAAATACACAAAACACCCATGTATTATGTCCCTGCAAATGGTGACAAATGCACAATGTCAGGTATTAAACATCTTGTCACATATACATGAAGTTACATGACTAACTAAAATGCTGGAATACTTCAAAGTGTTGATCTTAAATTTATAACTAAGTTCCCTCAACTAGGGAATACTGTGCAAAATGCAGAGACATTATGGAATATAGGGGGTTACACATAGCTGTAAGCCTTCTTCAAAAAAAAAAAAATAAGGACAAGTAGCAACTTTATTTAATTTAGTGACTCGTTTCTTTTTTGTTGATCACGACCACCATCATTTGTTGTTTGATATGTTAAAAGATTGAAAAGACCTTTCCAAAAATGGATAACTTTATATACTTTATAATTTAACACAATTCGAATAGAAAATGTTAAGACTTTTTGGATTTTTGTTTTTCTTAGGTGCAACCTTAACAAACACTTTTTGGGTACGGACACACACGCTGATAGGGGTACCACTATAATGCTATTCCGCAATTATTGCGGCTTCGACATTGAAAGACCATCATAAGCTTATCAGTCATCCTGTGTGACACAAAAAACAGCCTGCTGGACTATTCCCAGTGCTTGCTTATAAAACATGAACTGCTGGCGTATTGTACTTAAGCCATCCCCATGTTGTGGATTCCTCTGAAACGCCATTCGGCTTCCACAGTGCCTGCAACATCACCTAAGCGTTTGGGACGGATAAACCGATTCAATTACCCGTTTGAGACCTCAAACTCTGTGGAACCAAGTAATTTCTGGTAAATGTTTTCAGGCACTGGTCAAGAGATCAGCATGCCTGCAGTCACAGTTTGATCAAACTATGGAAATACGGCTTTTTCAAGCATGCCAAGACCTTTTGCTGGACCAATCAAAATCCTCCAAGGAACTGCATGCATCTTGTACTTTAGCCATCGCCATTTTGACTGTCAACACAGATAATTATATTATCATTCCTTAAAAAGTAATCTTAAATGTGCTTGTATATTGTATTTGTGTGAAGATCATGAATTTGTGTTAAAATTAACGGAATGTTATATCCATATTTCAATTGTAACTTAACATATTACGTTGAATGTATTTTTCCTTCACAGCTTAGCACATGATATACTGTTTTAACTTTTTTAAAGTATTTAAATGTTAACATAGACCTATGGGCCAGGTGTTGTGTTGAATGTCTATGTATAGTATAAAAGTATGTATTGTATATAAAGCATGTTGTGTGAATGAAATTCTTTTATTATTACTTACTTACTTATTTATCTATTGACTTACAATTACGTATATAAAATTTAAAATCAATACTTAAATATATGAACCAGGTTATCTGTAACGTAGTATCAAGATGAATGTTGTTGTTGTATGAGTTTAACGCCCGTTCTAAATGTATTTGGGCATTTTAAAAGACGGACAGCTTACCTTACCATCGTTCACCAGTACTAGACTCCTATCCTCTGTACGAAACAGACAATTTTGTTCACACAAAGAGACATGGTAAGTAGGGCAGACAACTCAAAACTAAGACCTGTTGCATCTATATCCGTTGTACAGATGTGCCTACGGTAGAAACTGCAAATAAAGCAGTTCTCGACTTAACAAACCAGAATGCAAACTAACAGAATAGAAACTAAGTTGCATGATATGGCTACGCACGTTTGATAACAATACATATCACCCAATGCACTCCAGGGTTACATTGCTATTGAATTGTCATTATTCTTTCCTTATAAGCACTCTATGTCCCTTAATCCTATGTGAATGTTCATGTGCCACTATATATATATAGTGTCCGCTGACCTGTGAACATTTGTAGTCGTACACATTGTGCGTGTGGGAGTTGTTCCCATTTGTTTTTATTCTCGCCATGTTATTCATTCATTGAACGCTGCATTAATAAACATAAAGTCTATCCCGTATTCTTGTTTACTGGGGTGGTGGCAGCTTGGGTGACGACCCAGACCTCCAGAAAAATTGATATCTATCGTCATTAACGGACAGTCTACAAAAATATAGCCAAAAGCGGCCGGGAAGGACAGTTTATTTACAAATCAGTTCGAATCAAATTTTGAAATGGCCACTCATCGTGCTCCAAAACAATGGACTCTGTCAAAGCATGAGACAATTACTTCGTTTGAGTCTAAGCACGAAAATATCCATTACATTCTTTCTTTGGACACACACTTTGCTCCTTTTTTTGGCTGATGGGTTTACATGGCAAAATAAATCGGGCAATCCCTTGCGTGGTTTAACTGATGATGGCGAAACTGTTCCGGAGGCAAAACGACGTACAGCGGAACAGAAAGTGACTCACCTCGATTTAATGCAAGGACAAATTGCGAACTATTGCCCTATCATTTCAAGAAATACAATAGTCAAGAATTCAACATCCCTTGTAAACATATGGCAGGCTATTCGTCTACATTATGGCTTTCAAAGCTCAGGGTCAAACTTTTTAAACTTCAATGACACCAAATTGGAACCTGACGAGCGCCCTGAGGATTTGTACTAGAGACTTATTAGTTTTGCAGAAGACAACCTCCTCAAGGTAGGTGGCAATATTACACATCACGGGGACGTTCCAACAGAAGATGAAGATCTTACCCCATCATGGAAAATTTCATCATTATTACATGGCTTCACTTAATTCATCCAAGTCTCCCAGCTCTTATCAAACAGCGCTATGGAACAGACCTCCGGTCGAAGACATTAGCTTCTATCAAACCTGAGATCTCACAAGCGGTAGACAGCTTACTGGACGAAGTCCAATCAATCAACGAATCCAAGGTTCTGAGAACTGCATTCAAATCCAAATTACCTTCAAATCCGAAACGAACACCAACCTGCCCACTCTGTAAACAATCTGGCAGATCACGTTACCAACATTATTTAAGCAAATGTAACTTTTAACCAGACTCTGATAAACAGTTCTTCAATTCCATGATCAGTATGAGCATGATCAATATGAGCACGCGACTGATGTCCCACCCCCATCTTCGCGTAGAGTTAGTACTAAGAAATCGCCTTCGATGAAAGTTTTTCATAAGCATTATGCGTTAACTGCACGCTTGATACTGGCGCGGAAATAAATATGATCAAAAGTTCTGTTGCTAAACATATTGGATCAACTATTCAGTCAACCAGTCAAAATGCGCTTCAAGCAGATGGGTCAAATCCGTTTAACATTACAGGGGAGACACATATCACACTTTCACGGGGGATAAAACACTTCAAACTTGATGCGCTTGTAGTTGAAAATCTCGATGTTGATGTTTTAGCTGGTGTTACCTTTATGGCATACAATGACATCTCAGTCAGACCTTCGAAACATGAAATCACTATAGGTGACTCTGAGAAAATCAACTATGGTGCTTTCAGATCCGAAACTGACAACTCTAACATCCGTAATGTCCGGCCGTTTGTTTTGCGTATCACCTCCTCTACGGTAGTTTGGCCCGGTGAATACATTGAAGTAGGTATTTCAAGTGATGCTCACCCAGATGCTACTCTTGCATCGAGAGGCGTTATGATTGTGACAATACTGTTGCTGACTGGCCATTTCCTCAGATAATAGAGGCTGTTGATGGCAGGATTCGCATACATAATGACTCTAGGGAACCGCAAAAGCTTGATAAGCATGCGCACTTTTGCCAAGCAAGACTTACCTCCCCTCTTACAACTGTGCAATCAGCTTTAGATTCCCCTATTTCACCCCCTTCTTCGGCTCATTTGAAGAATTCCCGTGACAACCTCACTGCTAACTCAGATTCGGTTAACCTAGATCAAAACAACATCCTTCCTGAATTTCAGGCCCTCCATGACCAGTTTGATAATGTTTTCAGTACTGACATAACTAAAGGATACAATGGTGCTGTAGGTCCTTTTCAGGCTAAAGTCAATATGGGTCCTGTACAACCTCCCCAACGAAAAGGGAGAGTACCTCAGTATAACCGAGATAAGTTAGTTCAATTACAGCAAAAATTTGATGAACTTGAACATCAAGGCGTTTTCTGCCGTCCAGAAGATGAAGATCTTAATATGTCTGTTGAATATCTTAACCCATCATTTTTGGTTAAAAAACCCAGGGGGTTACAGATTAGTTACAGATTTTGCCGATGTTGGCCGGTACAGTAAGCCCCAACCCTTATGCCTGATGTAGATTCTACTCTTCGCATTATTGCTCCTTGGAAATACATTATTAAAACTGACCTTACAAGTGTTTTCTACCAAATTCCACTTTCCAAGGATTCTATGAAATACTGTGGTGTTGCAACAGCATTTAAAGGCGTAAGGGTCTATACTCGCACTGCTATGGGTATGCCAGGGTCTGAGACAGCATTGGAAGAGCTCATATGTCGAGTTCTTGGCGACTGTCTTCAAGAAGGCATTGCTGCTAAGTTGGCTGATGACCTATATTGTGGTGGTAACAGTCCCGATGAGTTATACACAAATTGGAAACGTGTCCTTACAGCCCTTAATAAGTCCAATTTGAGATTGTCACCTCCCAAAACTGTTGTCGCCCCTACTTCAACAACAATTCTATGTTGGACATGGTCAAATGGTATCATCACTGCCAATGCCCACCGCATCTCTGTACTGTCCTCTTGCCCACCTCCTACAACGGTACGTGGCCTTAGGTCATTCATTGGCGCTTACAAAGTGCTTGCAAGGGTTATACCTAATTGCTCCTCTATACTTGCCCCACTTGATGACACACTCGCAGGCCGACCTTCACAGGAAAAGCTTGAGTGGACTGATGACTTAAATGTTCACTTTGCGAACGCTCAAAAACTTTTAATGACGCATAAGGCTATCATACTTCCTAGGGCTTCAGACCAATTATGGATTGTTACTGATGGATCTGTTGTCAGACGCGGCATAGGCGCAACGCTTTACGTGGCAAGACACAGTAAACTGTCACAAGCTGGCTTCTTTAGTGCTAAGTTAAGAAAGCACCAAGTTACGTGGCTCCCTTGCGAAATTAAAGCGCTCGCGATTGCCGCTGCAATCAAACATTTCAGTCCATATATTGTTCAGTCTAAACATAGATCATGTATTTTGACAGATAACAAGCCATGCGTTCAAGCTGTTGAGAAACTCTACCGTGGGGAGTTTTCTGCTAGCCCTAGATTGACATCGTTTTTGTCGTTAGTTAGCCGGTATAGCCTTAACATTAGACATTTAGCGGGATCCGCGAACATACCATCGGACTTCGCAAGTCGCAATGCCCCAGACTGCACAGCACCGCACTGTCAGATCTGCTCTTTCATAATTGAAACAGAAGATTCTGTTGTTAGATCGGTTCAGGTGAATGACATTCTGAATAATTTGTCTAATTTACCGTTCACTACCCGTTCTGCATGGTCAGATATCCAGTCTGAATGCACAGATCTTCGCAGAACTCATGCTCATCTTAAACAAGGTACTCGTCCTTCAAAGAAACTGACTAATATTAAAGACGTTAAACGTTATCTTAATGTGGTCTCAATCGCAAGGGATAATCTATTGGTGGTACCGAAAAATGATCCACTTACACCCTACAATGAACTCATTGTTGTACCTCGCTCAGTCATTGATGGACTTGTGACAGCACTCCATTTAAAGCTGAATCATCCAACCAAGCATCAAATGCAACTTGTAATGAAAGGGCACTTTTATGCTCTGGACATGAATAAAAACAAAAATAATATCAAACAGGGAATGCCACGTACCAAATACGCAGCCTCCCCAAAACGAGCCCCACAGCACCCAGAAGTGCATACCACCAACACACACACACACACACACACACGCACACACACACACACACACACACACACAACACACACACACACACAATCATGTACACACACAAACATACACTACCAACACACACAAGCATACAAAGCAAACACACGAGGACAAAACGAACAATTAACGGAACACAGTGGGGCACCGCCTTGGAACGGTCAGTGGCAAAAACACCACTGGGGAGCTTAAACCGGTTTATGGTGCGCACCCAACCTCACTCTTACCCCCACCATGTTTCAAAGCCATTGATCGCGTCTGTGAATCGTGTCATACATGTGCATCATTGCAGAAGTGTCCAGCTACCCTGAACGAACAGTTTACAACACCTCCACCAGAGGTGGTTGGAATTTCTTTCGCGGCTGACGTTTAAAAATGAAATAAACAATTGATACTGGTGCTTCATGAAACTGTGAGCTCTTATACAGCAGCTTGTATAATTTAAAATGAAAAACATGATACACTACGGATTGCTTTGTTGAAGCTTATCCTCGGGTTACATCCACTTGAGGGTCCATATGCTATTATCAGATATGACGCAGCTCCAGGGTGTGTAGCCTTGCGAGACGACAAAACACTCAAATTCCTCAGAATTTTACTTGAAATTGGCTGTGTGAAAAATGTTAATAAGAACCCTGTAGCAGAGAGGGCAATTCTTGAATTTGAAAATGAACTACTCCGTCATGATCCATCTGGTGGTCCACTTTCAGAATTAGGTCTTTCAATTGTTATCGCAAGACTGAATTCGCGCATTCGTAATTGTGGCTTATCACCACGTGAACTGTGGACTCAACGAAACCAATTTACAAACGAACAGTGACCAATATCAGATAGAGCTGTGATTTTAAATCAAGACGAAAACCGTCTCCGTAATCATCCATACAGTGAAAAATCAAAAATGAAGGGAGATAAGCCTTCGACATGTCAAGAGTTATCAGTGGGTGATATTGTTTAACTTGTTTCTGAGAAAAGCAGGCTCCGGGGTCGCGACAGATATCTAATCGTCTCTATTGAAAATCCATGTTGTTACATTAAGAAATTATCTGGATCACAGTTAAGAGCAACATCCTACAAAATAAAACTTAGCGAGTGTTACAGAGTTCCAAGTCAATTTAGTGAGTGTATACCCAATCAAGTGAAATATGAAAGTAATGATGATCTTAATGAACCTGAACACACGGTACCACCAATTATTAACATTCCGGCATTGAACCGCAAAATCCTGTACAAAATGAAAGTATTTTGTTGTCTATGGAATCGCATGTGGAAGTTGCTGATGAGTCTGATCAAAACTGTGTGGATTCTAGTGTTGAACTCTCAGATAGTAATACAACAAAAAGGCCGCGAAGGGCTCGAAAACCTCCACGTTATCTCAATGACTATGAGTTATCTTAATATGACATGATAATATGTACAGTACCGCCAGCGTTTCACTTCCGCGCGTTCTCGATTACCGATTAACGGTTACCGCACCGTAAACGGTTCTCGTTTCAGTTTAGTTAAATCCGTGTAGCCAATCAGAATGACTCTAACCGTGAAACGTTTTTCGGGAACCGTGTAGCCAATCAAGAGGGGTGGATGGACCAGTTTATTCTACGGGTATTGTGCGGGCCTGATTATTTATTTTTAGAATATTGAAAGTGTTTAGACAACGACCTTTATACTGTAGTCTTTGTTTGACGGGTTTCCGAGTGCGGTACGAAGCCTGTCGTTGAAATTAAATGTACGGGAAATTGACGATTACTTAAATCTATTGATACATGTACTAATAATTATTATGACAAAATCGATTTTAAAGTCCACATGATATATTCATGAACATTTTCGGTCCTCAAATAGGCCCGCAGAATTCCGCACAATAAACATTTAACGGAAGCTGCAAAAGATGGTGGCAGAAATGTTGCAAATCTTATCGTTTGATGTAAACAGGTGATTATTTGTTATGGTAAGCATAGATATTGTGTAAGTGTTGTTACATAAATGTAGTTGAAGTGGCGCTATGAGTTTAAAGGGTTGTCACTACGTAAATGTAGAGTACAAAGGAGATTTCCATTCATCTCTCTGTTCATCACAAAAACTGACAAGTCTGAAGTTAAAAAAAAACCCAATCTTACAAGTTTGTGCGGATGTACCTACGAGTTTGTGTTTTTAAATATGATTTACTGCTAAGTACTTGTAAAGTGTCCGAATTCTATGCAAGTTTCTTCAGCGGTATTCCTGTGCACATAGAAGCAAAGATATTTGGCAAAAAAACGTGATATCGATAATGAAGAAGTACTTGTATTGTGTACAGTCGATAAGGTGACGAAACTAATTTGTTGACAAGAGTTTGTGTTAATTGTCACTATCATCTTAGGTAAATTGCCCAGAGGGTAGTAAGTGGTGATTCATTAACTTTTCAAATAGATGATAAGCAGATAATTAAATCATTCAGTCAAGTTTAACAAAATTCAAAGATTTGATGTTTTTGTAACAGCGCAAAAACAAATTTACACATCGATTGGCAGATGTCCATGCAATTATGCATTGATGTTGTTATAAATTATCGGAAACCTCTTGTGTTGTGATTGGATGAGTGCATAACAAGCAACGCTTTAAATGTATCAGCTTGCAGATCATGATGATTAGTGACGCATGTTTCCTCAAAGCTTTGAAATGCAGGATTTCCTGCTAAAAACATATATCTACCAGTGAGTTGTCCAAAAACCCGGGGATTTTGCAAAAATCTGGTAATACTGTAAACCTAGAAATTATTTCACTTGTTTTAAGTAAGCGAAATTCGCAACACAGTCGATCCGCAAACTTAATTAGTCGCAAAATCGTTACTTACAATGAAAAAGTTTCTAGCTTTTCATCTTAACTTTTGTTCACCTCGTCAATTTGCTAGTATCCGCGATATTGGTCAGTTTGTTGAATTTACAATTTTTTGAAGAGTTATCTCTGTTAGTTGTGCCTTAAAACAGGTACCGGACAGAACAATGTATGTTTTTAATTCCCATATTGTACATTGTACGGCATTTAGGAAGTAGTAGACTGTTAAACGGTACAAAAACAAATTATGTCTCAGACTTCGCGAAATTCGTCGGTCCGACGGACATGTTCAAAAGATTTCGAGTCAGACCGAGCTTTTTTAATCCGGATACGGACCGACTGTCCGGCATAAATTCAATGTCGATTTTTGGATCGCTTCGGTCAAAATGGTGTCCTTGTGATTCTATGAAGGAACAGAACAGGGAAAAATAGAAAAATGACTCCCCATGAACGCTCAGCCCAGAAAAACAGTATGAAAAAAGAGAGTTTAAAGAACATTTAAAAATTAACATGATTATTTTACTTAAAACTTTGCTTTTTTGATTTTCGGTCCAGCAGATTTGTATTCGGTCCGGCAACTGTTTGGACCTTGCAGGTCCGAATGTCCGGCTATTTTTTTCAACTTTCGCGAAGTCTGATGTCTACTGTATTGAATAACTGAGATTACCAGGCCACTGTTACATCCACTGTTCAAGTGAGAAAAGTGTGACTAACGGAGAGCCAATATTTAGACTATGAATGCATTGTTTGATATCGCACAATACAAGTGAGAAATTCATGCTTTCTGCTATTAATCCAATTGATATTATCATGAATTTTGAATTTAAAAAATGTTTTAATGACCGCAGTTAAAGGGGTCTCAAGAAAATGAGACTTATGAAAATGACTGTAACTTACTTTGTGCATCCATTGACCAGTTGTCACATTGTATGATAGATATTATTAGGTTAAACCGTACAATACGGAGATATATTTGGACGAGTACCAGCTACCAGCTATCTCGTATTGTACAGGACAATGTTAAATAACCTTTTTATTCTATTATATAGTTTAAATCAAAAATGATTCACTGAATATTGTATTTCTGTCTTTTCTGTATTTTCCCAGCTTAGTACGAATGCAAATATTATTTGTTCCTTCAATAAAAGATACCAGCGATAAATTTTGTGAAAATATCCAAGTCTTACAACATTGGCATGACTTGCACTTTTACCCCTTTGTGTTAACCAGCAAACGACAAATAATCCTGATATCAAGACGATTAAGCTTGCCGTTAAAAGGGTCAGAACTCTTATATACTTCACCCGATTTTCATTTGGATCATTTTCACACGTTTTGGTCTTTATTGTATGTTTAACATGGGACTGTTGTACCGTCCAAATATGGGAAAAATACAGGATTTTTTTGTATGCATGTGCTACCAATATGGTAATATATTGTACAGTCACGTGTTGCAAATAAACGTTCAGGATTGGATATATAAAAAAGATATAGAATAAACGATTGTAATTCGTCTGATTGAAATTTATGACATTTTGAATGCTTACTTTAGAATGAAAATACATATACAAATTCATTAATTCCGTGCACGATTACAGCTCACAGTCGTACCGTGATGTAATATAAAAGATAAGTGATAAATCAACTTTTGTTGTGAACTTGAAATCAGCTTCAAATTGCCAAAGTTGATATTGACGCAATAGACTGCGATATCTGCTCACTGTGTATTAAAATTAAGCATTAGAAAAGGATTTTGCTATTTAATATTCACGGAGTTTGTGATACCGATGGAACGCGAGCATTAATTAATTTTTTTGTAGTCGTGTAAATGTACGGTGTCCATACAATGCGAAAAAATGGAGCCGAGAACAATTCTAGGTTTACAGTAAATCAATCTTTTATGGCATATGATATATGATGAAACTTGCCTTCAAAATTATTTTTTCTCTTTATCATAATTATGAAAGTCGGACAACCAGGAGTGTTGACACCCCTAAGTTCCATAGTGATGTATTCAGCATAGCTGTGTCGCCAACCATCAGTGTCCTACCATGTAGTTTTTTTACAACAGTCATTCTATGTTACACAGTCATGTTTTATGATGTAATGTCATTGAAGAAAATGAAAATATTAATTGATTAAATTCTTTTTTAAATTGTTTACTTATGTAATGAAATGTAAATTAAATTTCTGTCCACCATTCATGGAACTCTCAGCCTAAGAGTTAATCTTTATTTTTGTTTCATTGAATCAAATGATAAGTTACTTTAGTTGAAGACTTTCGATGAATATTTTTTACAGTTGAGCCCTACTTTGCCCAAGAAAGGAACGTGCCTAGGTGTACTAAGTTCATTTTCTATCAGGGAGCCCCAGTTGCATGTTGTGGTAGTAACTGATTATAAAACCCAGTATTTTCAGTTAGTCTTTACAATCATTTTGACATCATAATTATGTTTTGTCTGCATTCTTCAAGATGCTGCAGCCAAAAATACCTTTCGGAGCCTCAAAGTGAAAATGGTAGCCACACATTAGATTGAACCAAAATCAATTATACCTCTTATTTCGGAATATTCCAGGCGTTTAAAATGACCCAAAAATTTATAGTCCCTGGAGCACTTTGTATTTCAAATTACTTGTAGCCTTTACATTATAAAGAGCAATCCCTTACCGGTGAAACTGGCAATTATTTGTATGAAAAACATTCCTTACATTGCTTTTTATTTGTAAATCAAAAGAACTGCATTACATTATATTAAGTCTTGTACATGTATAGCGCATTATTTTTTACGGTGATATTGCAAAAAATAGGAAAAGTGTTCAGAGAATGTGTTAAGTGAGGTTACAGTGGCAAAGGAATGAAAGTAAAGTATACATCAAACACTGTTCTATCATTCATTATTCTACCTGTAAATTCATTTTTCTATAGAAGACAATGAAGAGTATTCAATGTGCTCCTGGGACTTAAAAATTTTGTCATGGATTGTCATCAGAATTTTCCTTTTTACCATGGTTAGGGATGTTGCAGAAAATGCCATAGATTAATATTATATCACATTAGAATTCTGTTTACTATACCCCCGTAACAAAGAAGTTGGAAGTGATTCCATTATTTCCAGCTTATATATGCTTGACAATTATGTGTATGGGGATTGTTACTCAGTTTGTTAAAATTATAAGTTTTACATATTCCTTTTCAGACCTCCTTGAATACGGGTGAATATGACGTCATTTCTGTGGAAAATCCTCGGCCTAGAAGCTGCCAAGTCAAATTACGTAAAGGTAGTAATTAATTTTCTCAGCTTTTGTTAAAAACTTTCAAACGAAAATATTAGGGGTTTCTGTCCGGGCAGAATGATCATGATCTGTGCTGGAAACAAAGGCGGGAACACTTTCTACCAGAGTGGTATTTTAAAAACTGTTAAATAATGTTTCTTATGCACCTAATGCAGTGATAAATGTAACTTTCTGAAAGCTTTTGATGCTTCAGATTATCTCAATTTTTATCATGTTAGTAAAACAAATAAAAAAAAACTTTTAAATTTTTTGTTATATGGTAAAAGTAATGTATATTATTAGCTTCATTTCACAATGTTTCACACTTAGTCTAATAACTACATGCTTATTACTACATGTACATCCCTTATTTTCACTATTAAAGTTTTATTTCTAAAATTTAAATGTAGGGTGGGTTTTTTTTAGCTTTTTAAAATATTTTTTTTCAAATTGTCAAGCACCTAGCTCACATTATAAACAAACCAAATACTTACTATTTATCTTTTGCTGACTGGCAGTTTCTAGATGTACATTTACTAGAATTCACAAGAAAAATAAATAAAACAAGTGGATGCTTGTACAGTAGTTGGTATGTTGCTCTAGATTAGTGTGACAGACAGTATGATAATCCCCTGAGGGGCAATTAAAATTTGGCCACCTGCTGATTAATGACCAGTATTGTCATAAAATTGTGCAATACATGCCATTGTAGGAAACCACCATTTCATTGTGTTCTTTTTTTAACACATGGCCTTTAATACATTTAATGGAAGGTGTAATTTATTCCCAATATCATTTAGATGAAGACAATGGTATATATTTATTTTGATTTTTCAAGTTATAAAGTTCAGATTGACCATAATACATGAATGTCTAGAACAATGCTTACTTTTAAAATAATGTGAGAAATAACTCTCATGAATTATCTGTTATTAGCAGACAAAATTGAAATAACTTTAAAACCACACTGGTATAATATTAGCAAGTATATGTGTCCTTTTAGACAAAAAAATCACTTGATTTATTATATAAACAAAATGTATATGAAATCTGACTTTTTATATATTTGGCATATGAAATTGTCCTTTCAAAGAAAAGTACATACTAGTTATTTAGCCTACACCAGTTTTATCATGAAAACATGAGTATAATTCATTTTTATTTTGTTCCTCTGTTTTATAAAGGTCCTGTTGTTGAAATATGAGACCTTTAAATTCTTATTGTTGCACTTTAAAAATTATTGATTGCCCCAGGCAGTATTGAAATCCTTATCAGTATGTTATGTAAGATTGCATAACCTTATAAACTACAGTATAACAAAGCAAGGTAGTGTAGATCCAGATGTTTCTGTCATATAGCACTGACCCAAAGCATAGTTGAACCGTGTTATTAAAAAATTAAATCCAACAAAATTATAGCACTATTAAAAGAAGGGATTGCCTCTGATTTTTTTTGCTGAATCTGAGAAAGCAGTGGAAATTGTGCTTAATAGCTTATACTTGGCTTTTTACCTGAGACACTGTCTTTGTACACATTTTTATCTTAATAATGTTATCATAGTTTTGAACCTTTACTCTGCTGGTACCAATTATTCTGCTTTTCTATGCAAATTGAATGATTTTTAGAATATATAGACATACTGATATTCTTTATTTTTTGTAGAAATCATGCCTATGAGTATGATGAGAATAAGTGTCACAAGCAGGAAGTTCAAAACACCAACATATGAAATCTGTAGGAAAACAGTCAACCCTTGTGGTGTGAAAAATGATGTTTTTTGTGATGATCCCTCAACCTGTAAAGAGTTAAGAAGTTGGAAATTCTGAATTGAAGATTTTGTTGGAACTTACACTTCAGGAAGGATGTTTTATTTCAGTAGCAATTATTTGTAAAAGTAGAGAGATTCAAGAAGACATAAATAGAGCAAAACACCCAAGATAAAACAAAAAAAAATGCTGATGTAGAAATGTATGATGACGGTAATAATGGGGAAATGCACTACACCTACAAAGAGCGACTTAGCGTCATTTTTGTACTCATAGATATAATGCAAGGTTTCGTGCTGATTTGGTGATTAGTATCAGTATTATTACGGATAATTGCTGGAATAATTAACTTCGAGAAATGGAGTAATAACTTTGGGTAACCCGATCGGTTTGTCACATGCAGTCAAACTTATGAACAAGGCGGCTCAATCATATGTCAATGGAAACCACAAAATTGGCTGTTGTTAACAGGTTATTGGTTATTTTGACAAAGTGTAAGAGGGCGACACAAGTGTTCTTTTCAACACCAATCTTAGTTTATAGTTAATACAATCATGTACTTTCCAGACGCATCAGCTGAAATGTTGATGATCTTATAAATCATAAAGAAGAACATGATTGTTGTTGTTGTTGAAGCTTCCCTTATAGTTATCAATTCAAAGTCTTGTGTGATACAGGGCACATATATCAGTAACCACTTGAAGTATTAATTTAAAACTTTGTTGTAGTGTTCAGGGTTACTCTTGACTTAATATCTTGCTCTTTACGGTCATTCTTTGCACTTTGATAATACACAGATTCTTGTCTTTGCCTTTTACTGCCCAAACATTTTATTTATTGGTAAACACTGAGAAAAGTTGAGCTAGCTGTCTTATGGACAGCTCTTGTGATGCATTAAAATAAGTTATGCTAACTTTATATATTATATTTATACAATAATAGCATGATGTTACTTTATTATTATACCCCCGAAACGAAGTTTTAGGGGGTATATAGGAGTCACCCGGTGGTTGGTCGGTCGGGTGGGCAGGCGGTCTGTTGCATTTTCCTTGTCTGGAGCATAACTTGAAAACTACTAGTTGGAATTGAATACAACTTCATACAATGGTCAAGCACATTGGGAGGAAGTGCAGTGTACAAGAACCATAACTCTATCTTGACTAATTACAGAGATTTTGCCCTTTGTTACTTTTCCTGGTCCGGAGCATAACTTGAAAACTACTTGTTTGAATTCAATACAACTTCATACAATGGTCAAACACAGTGAGAGGAAGTGCAGTGCACAGGAACCATTAGTCTATCTTGACTACAGAGTTATTGCCCTTGTTTTTTTCCTTGTTTGGAGCATTGCTTGAAAACTACTGGTTGGAATTCAATACAACTTCATACAATGGTCAAGTACATTGAGAGGAAGTGCAGTGCACAAGAACCATTACTCTATCTGTACTCATTTAAGAGTTATTGCCCTTTTTTTCCCTTGTTTGGAGCATAACTTGAAAACTACTTGTTTGAATTCAATACAACTTCATAAAGTGGTCCAGCACAATTAGAGGAAGTGCAGTGCACTCTATCCTGACAAATTACAGAATTATTGCCAACAACAATATCTCTATTTTAGTTTTTTTTGCAAGGTATTCTGTTACTACGAATTTCCTCAGGTTATAAACAGTCTTCTTTCGCGGGTATTAATAACATTTAGTGATAGGTCTAGTTTTTATGGGTATAGTCCAGATACAATGAGAGTCCTGGCACTACAGACATTACTGGTTCTTTTACAACAGAACATGCAGCCCCGGGTTAACATCTTCATCCGCAAGATAACTAATAGTATTAATGTCAGTGATGGAGCCGGAGATCAATCTGGTGAATTGTGGCTTACTAGTCCAGTGTGTTATATGATTGAATTATGGATCCAAATATAAAGATCAGTTAAAAGAAGTGTGATATTACATTGAACATGAATATGAAGCTTGGTTTTACAGTGTAATGTCAATGATCAGTACAATTACCAGGGTAAGTGATACATACACCTGGAAAACGTTAATACCATCATACCTTGAAATTAACTGATTTTGTTACAAGAGAAGAGTAGGTAAATGTGTTGATAAGAATTATAAGCTTACAACAAATGCAATACTGTACTGATTCTTTTACTGAAATATTTTGGTGGTGCAGTGGTTTACGCTCTGGAATACCAATCTGGAAGTCCCTGGTTTGAATACCATCCAGGGAACTAGAAGTTTCAGTGTTTTATACCACATAGAGATGAACTGGTTTGAAACAGAAAGTCTCGCATGTATCGGTACAATACATTGGACACACAAAAAACCAAGGGGACTATTTGTAAAAGAGCTAGGATCTAGTACCTAGATTCCCTGTCATTTGCATCTGTCTTTTAAACCTGAATCTGAGGGAAGTCTTCGTAGTTCATGTACACCCAGGACAGGGTTCATATAGTAATGTACAGACTCTGCCCGGGGAAAATCCTAGGGTTGACCGGTGACTAAAACAATCTAAATGAAGTTTTAACTTTATCACTTTTTATTTATTTCCAAAATTACATTCTAACACAAGCGGCTGCTTTTCTTACATAAACAAATAGGGAAAAGCCAAATTTTAATTAACGATAAAAATTCAGCATATTTTTCCAAGGACAATGTGCGGTAAATGACGTGACATATGTAAACAAGTGCGTCCAATCGTATTTCGCGTTTCATGGATACAATGAAGTTATACTACACGTTAAATAAAGTTTGGGATAGTTTTCAAAGAAAGTCGTTTGGATGCGAAACATACTACGCAACCAAAGTCCTGACTATATTTTATTCAACGATAAAATACAGGGAGATATTTATTATTCGGGGTAGATTGCCTTCTCCGACATGGTCGTTCGCTGGTCAGAGAGGCGAGCGTTCCCCTAAAACAGCGCTCGGGGAAGGTTCCCTTCTCGGAGATGGTCATTCGCCGGCCAAAGAGGCCAAAGAGGCGAGCTTTCCCCTCTTTCAGCGCTGGGGAAAGGTTCCCTTCTCAGAGACGGCCCTCGGCCGGCCAGACAGGGGACCTTTCGCCTGTCACAGAGTGCTCGGGGTAGATTGCCCGAGATGAAGAATAATTTAGAACTATAAGCAACTTGCTATCGTTACTTTTAGGCCCATTGATAGCCCATTGATAGCCATGAGAGGTACCAGTTTATTGCAGAAATACTTTGCATGATTCTGGTCATTCACTTGATTTCAAATTTATTTGGCATTCAAATGTTTGTAGATTATCAGTTAAATCAGGAATGTTATATACTGGATCCCTTGTTACAGGGAATATTTGCAGTGAGTTACAGCTAAAGTTAAGTGAGTAAGTGACTAATGCATGAGGCAATAAAGTGATTACTGGCTGAAGTTATTTAGCTAAGTGTGACACAATATTATTGCTTATACTTTAGTTTTTATCATTCTTTATTACATCATAATCATAATGAATAATTTCCGCCCATCACCAGTACAGCTCCTCAACCCCTTTTCTTAGGCCTAGCGTAACTGGTCATGATAGTATCTATTTAATTGTAACATTTTAATTTATTTAAGATTTTGATGAAACTCCAAGTGTATAAAACCAAAAATGTAGATATGAAGTGTAAACTGACTTAAAAATTAAACATTTCCGAAATTTGGAAATTTAAACATTTTTTATTAAATCAAATGTACTATAGTGTGACCAGTCATTTTCTTAGTTAGAACATTTCCGAAACGATGGTCAGTATTTCGACCGAATTTATTGGACGGTAAAGCCTTGAGAACAATGTAAACGAATGGTGAAAGTTTTACTGATTATGCCCTAAAATGGCGAGGAAAATATATATGCGCATGCCTAATGTCGTTTTCTCGTTTCACGCGGCGCATGCGCAAATGTAAATTCACGTTTCACGGTACGCATGCGCAGAAGGGAATTCTCGTTTAACGGTTACACGGTTAAACGATTACCGCATGGTAAACGAACGAAAAACGGTTATTTTCCCGAAAACGCGGAAGTTAAACGCAGGCGGTACTGTATGTAATGTCTGCACATTTTCATTAGTTGGTATGAATATTACCGGTACTCTACAGTTATTGTACCTTTTGAATTTACATGTTAGTATTTTCAAAATGTTAATTTTGCTCAAAACTGACCAGAAGCTATAGTTGACCATTTCATTTATAGATGACATATATCATTACTTGTTCAACTTTATTATTAGTAAGGGAAAGGAAAAAGGAGTCACGCCACTATACATATATAGTGTCCGTTGACCTGTGAACATTTAGTAGTCGTACACATTATGCGTGTGGGAGTTGTTCCCCTTTGTTTTTATTCTCGCCATGTTATTCATTCATTGAACACTGCATTAATAAACATAAAGTCTATCCCGTATTCTTGTTTACTGGCGATGGGATAAATATATCAGGCAAGTTCGATGCCCAGCTAAGTCAATAGGCCCTATAGGTTAATTGCCCAGGTATTTTCACTAATCTAGAGTCTGATAGTAATAAGCAAGAATTTGTTATGCCGTAGTGTACTTGTCATTACGATTTCGTTTTTCATTTGCATATGGGATATTATTACGCAGCTTACTATTTTAACGGTTTTGTTTTTTTTTATATCTGATATCCGAGCGGTCGATTATTACTTAAACAGTACAACGAGAGCTACTATACACTTAAAAAATATAATTTTCCTAAGGCTACTTGCTTATTGATTATATACAAATGATTATGAGAAATGATTGGTTACTCTCAATAATTATCTATTAAATTAAAATAAAACTATATATATTACACTGTCATATGCTCCTATGATATTAAACTTCGCTTCCCCGGGCGCCGAAGTACCCGCCAGAATTAAAGTTGTATATCAACCTATTAAAACTAAAGTATCTCTTTCCTATGCCCTAAGATATACCTCGCCTTCCCGGACGCCGAAGTACAAGCGAGAATTGAAGCTATATATCTGTCGCAACGGTACGAACTTATTTCAACCGTAAAAACAAAAATAATATCAAACAGGGAATGCCACGTACCAAAAACGCAGCCTTATAATAGTAAAATATATAGCCTTATAATACCAAAAACGTAACCCTTATAACAGTGTATGCTTCTCCGGACACCCAGGCATCCGCGAGAAAACCTCTCCAACACTATTATACTTCGTGTTACAAACACTTCACAACACTATACCTCTACGACCCAGGCTACTAGCTAGTATACCTACATCCATCTCCGGACGCCGAAGTATCCGCGAGATATATGGTTTTAGTAATATTATAGTCCTAAAGTCCTAGCAATCTGTAGCTATTCCTCGAGCGACTATCCTAACTTGGTGCATCTCATAGACACAATCTTCTGTTTTATACCGCTTTTACTATTATAGTCCTAAAGTCCTAGCAATCTGTAGCAATTTTTAGAGCGACTATCCTAACTTGATTCATCTCATAGACCCAAATTTTCTGTTTTATACCACTTTCACTTAACAATCTTTCCTGGGAATAACCAGTACTCTCATTGACTTGTCCCACACACAAGTGACCATTTTTACCAAAGTGCCCCTTTTTATAAGAATAAAATAATTAAGGGTAATATGGAACATCTCATTCATTAGATTAACCCAATTTTACAAATGCATATATGAATGGGGGTGTCAGGTTAAAACTCTTACTACATTAATATCAATGCTATAGCTTACATCTAAAAATACAGTAAATCTAGATACTAGATACTCTAAATGGATGGTTAATTTAAACTCCAAACCGCAATTAAACAATACCTGCCTTGATTATTATTGTCTAGTTTCTCTTTAAAATGCAAATGGTGGATTGGAAATAAGGAGAAGTAACTCGGGCCAAATGCTACTATATTGTTATACTATACATAGTAGTATATTTTTAGAATTTTCAGAATAGAATTGAGACTTTGACCCGGGGGTCATAATTTGAACAATCTTGATAGAGGTCTACTAGCCAATGCTACATGCCAAATATCTAAGCTCTATGCCTTGCGGTTTCAGAGAAGAAAATTTTTAAAGTTTTTCCTATATAAGCCTATGTTAAACTAATTGACCCCCGGTGCAGGGTCAATTTTGACGCTAGAGCGTGCCAATACCAACGGTTTGCCCACCTCGGCGTTAACCTCTTAGTATATTTAAATATGCGCACGCATTAATGATACTACACAAAGGCGTATTGTAGCAGTAAACGAACTCCCGTACTAGATTCCTGTACTTTTAAGTGTATGGATTGCCATATTTTTGGAATATACGGACTTGTTTGCACACTCCTGTATTTCAGTCATATAAGCGAAAGTATATCTTGTTTCCAGTATTTGTAAGTATACACAATGCCGTATTTTAGCAGAATACGGACTCCCGTATTTCAGAATATACGTGGTAGAATATCTAGTTTTCCGTGTTAGTAAGTATGCGCAATGCCGTACTTTAGCAGTATACGGACACCTGTGTTTCAGAATATACGTGGTAGTATATCTAGATACCAATATATTTAAGTGAATACAGACATGGAACCAGACTCGTGAAAACCCATGACAATCCAAAATACAACAAACTCATCCGACTAGATAAAACTGCAGAATTAATTACAATACAAGCAATCGGCAGATAAATACCTGCTAATACATATTAGGTCAAGAAAACTGGCTAAAACATCTAAGTAGCAGAAACACATCCTGCCTTCTCTGACTACTTGGTTAACAACGGGCAGAACCAAATCTAGCGCCAGACTAGTGAAAATTACTACAATAGTGACTAATTGACCAATCACTATCCATAACTTAAGCTATTGTGACCTTTATCCTATCTGTCAACTACTAAATTGTGTATGCTTACGCTGTAAAAAGAAGTATATTAATGCAGGTGTGAGACAACTAAATAAAATTTAAAACACCACTTAAACTCAACCCTGCTACACTAACAAATACGCAAACACCTAATTTGTACCCAACTATGCTTTACAAACTAGTATCCTAGGATGAGTTGATGAAACTGGAAAGAGAACTGAATAGCAGACTGTAAACTGATTAAATTCCATTGGGAGTAAGAGAAATCACTTTATGTTCTAACTTGCCCACTTAGCTACCCATTCTTTAGATGTAAATAATAAATGAATCTGAATTGTTTTTGTTTTTGTTTGTAGAGTCATAGTTTTGTCAAACTTACTCAACAACATAAGTTTGAAAGTTAACCAGTTTCTTACACATATCTAAGTAACACCTACACATTTCAAAACATTGTGATATTATTTCCCAATAACTTCATCTTACATTTTCATCTGTAGCTCTTCTGTACGAGAATAAGCTAGTCCAGGCAACACTGAACTCACACTTCAGATGGGTGTTGTAAATGTATAGTGCAATTATACAAAACTGTTTATTTGAAATTTGAATATTTTTATACTTTGTTTCTAAGATCAATTCAAGGCATTATCTTATTTGATCAAAACGCAAATAAATATAATCTTAGTTGCATGTAACTGGGGAATATATACTGAAATGGAGGGATTGTTGAAACTATGTGACAAATTACAGACACTGTGTGACAGTCATCTTTAAGTGGTCACAATATAACATGAATTTATATGAGGATTGTGCAAGTGTTTCTAAAGTTTGAGGTCATTTCTTGAAAACCAGTTTAGACATGTGAAACAGTTACTAAAATTAGTACCATGTTTTTGTCAGTTAAACTGAGCCAGATGTTTTAACCTGAAAAGATTTTATATTAAATCTGAAGATTTCAAACTTTATCTGTATTAAAGTTAATCCCTAAAGAAGATGTAATGTCTGGGTGTCTAAATGCAATAAGTCAGTGGTATCTGTTTGAGCAAATGTTGTCAGTTCATTTTTTAGTCTAACATGGCGAAAATACCGTCTATCAAAAACCAAGCGTTCCATTGCAGTATGTAGTGAAGGCTTTGTGTTACTTTACTTGCATTGTTTTGTTTCTATAAGAATAAGAATAAGTGTTTTCACATTTGAAACTGAAATTTTCAATACAAATTCTTTTAAAATATATTGTTTTGCTTATGAATGAAATTATTTTGATTTAAACATTTACAGATATTTTACTTGGCAATATAGGCTAGAAAACTAAGAAAATAAGAAGAAACCGTAAAAGTATTCTTTAAGTGCTAGGTAACAAACTTGTATTTGGAAGTTGAATTTTAAAGATTTATGCTGGAATCATTCATTTGTATGTTACAGCTATTTGTCAAATATGATATGTTGATTTAGATAAGTAGAATAGTTTTGACTCATTTGACTTACTGTCCACATGACTAAGAGCTGGTTGTAAGGAACTTAAAACATGAACCTCACTTTCTAATAAATAAAAATCTCCAGTATAACTAAAATTTAACTCAATTTTTATGATTGATTTATAAAATACATGTATCTGACTGCCAATTTAGCTTATTGTTCTTATAGATGTCAATATTTCAGTCAGATTCCAAGCATTAAAACCTCTAAAAATCGATTTTTAAAAATATTCTCTGGTTGCTAGGCAACAGAAATATATGTGTAGATTATGTGTTGATTGTCTTAAGCAGTAATCACAAATCGATTTTATGATGTCATGTTTGCAAAGAAAAACACATGCTTAGAGCTTGAAAATAATTTTTTAAACAAAATAATAAAATAAACAAAGGTACTTGCATATTGTTACTTTTCTTGAGATTTCTATTTAGCAACCATGGCAACCAAATGGGCATAAACGTATTTCCAAAAGCTATAAAATCTGTTAGCTGTTAATTTATTAATTGAAATTTATTGAATCTTGAAACAGCGCGAGAGAGAAACTTAAAAAAGAACGTCTGGCAACAAATTGACAAGAGACAGACAAAACATAAACAGTTCAGAAGACATAAAACTGACAACACACAAACAACGACATGACAAAGATAATAACAAATACGGTTCGGACTGAGAGTGTAGTGATGCCGGCTTGACAAAGAACAACTGGGATTGACAAAAGACAATGACAGACAAATTGCGACACTGGACTGACAACAGCCTGACACCAAACAAAAACTAGTACAATTAATGATTATTGATAACCTAGTAACTTTTTCAGAAGGAACATGGTATATATGCTAGCCTATAACTACTACAAATAACGCGCCCTACGGAGACAAGGCTATATTACAGCAAGCTATCATAGCAGCAATATTCTTACTTGCATATTTTACTGGACATCTCGTCTAATTATTAGAAATTGTGGTCTTTTGTTTTTCTAATTCTGTTTCGTTCTGTAACTGTGCCTTTACCTTTGAAATACAGTTTCTTAAAATAATAAAACATTAGTTCTGCTATAACCTCTCTAAGTTTTGTCACCTCTCTATATTACCCCTAAAGAAAATATCTTCTAAAACATACTTGAAGTTAGAGAGAATTTATGAAATCTCCAAATCGTTCCATATATTTAGAATGGTCTTTGGATGTTATTTTATCTTTGTTGTTATTAAGTAAAATGTTATTTGCTTCACTAATGTCTTTTCTCGTAAGTTTGTCCAACCATTTTTATGATAATCGTGTATGACTTATAAATAATGTAGGTCTAAATCTTGCTGTTCTGTTCTGTTTTTCTTTTTCAGTCTTTCATAACAAACCTCTGTATCAATAAAAATATATCCAGAATGTCTGGGTTGTTTCCATTATGATCATTCAATAAAACGTTTCAAACGGTCCATTCGGGGTCGTTTGTATATCCTCTGTCACGAGCAATTTTTGTAAACATATTTTGATTTGCAAGATAACACCTTGTTTTTTAACATTGTATGTGGTTGTTCAGTGTTATTATTTCAAATGGAAATGAATATTCTTTATAATCTTTTAACTTTAGATTAAAAATATTGTATTGATTATATATAGCTGCTGTAACATTTTGCCATTCTGTAGATATATTGGCATAACACAAAATTGTGGGTAATATGTTTTAATTATGTCTAAAATATATTTTGTCCAGATGAAATATTTTCTTCAACTAATACAATCTATTTGTTCATGTATTATTATTCCCAAAGAAACAATTATTTTCCAACTCAATTTTTTCAGCGTGCCCATTTAGCTTGAATTATTTCTTGTATGTTTCAAGAGGTTGGGAGTAGTTGTCTTCTCTTTGTATTTTCAAAAGTTCAGAGAAAGCCCTCTCTATATAGTGTGTGTTGGTAGTGTATGTGTGTGTCGTGCGTGCGTGCGTGTGTGTGGTGTGCACTTCTGGGTGCTGTGGGGCTCGTTTTGGGGAGGCTGCGTTTTTGGTACGTGGCTTTCCCTGTTTGATATTATTTTTGTTTTTTTTTTGGTTATCTTCAACCTCTTTTGAGTGACTAATGTTAACTTGAGATATAAGTTATTTCATTTGTGGGTGACATATTTTAAAATTGTTTCCATTTTCAATGAGTTTAAATTTGTCACGAAATACTGTAATAGCTGTTGGAACTATGCCAACCAGCTGCTATGAAAATTGGGATGGCAGGAATGACTGCTAATACTGACGAGCTAGCAAGCAAACCCAAGTGTATATTTCAGTCCGATTTTTCTTCTACCACAAGGTGTGTAGCTTTTTCTGTAGCTGCGACACGTCGTGTCAAATGATCAAACAATTCGTCTACAGTCTCAACTTTTTAGCAATATTGTACTTGTTATATTATCTATTTTATGTTTTTAATTCATTTTATATTTGACAATTATTTTATATTTTCAATATCTTTGAATTTAACCAAGCTGTTAAAGTTATCAGAATAGCCCTTCCATTTGACTAATGCTTCTTGTTTCTTGTAATAACGTCTTACTATTTTCTCAATTCGGAAGATTTTTTGTTTGGCTGGAGATACGCGGGAGGTTTTACAAGGCGGTAGCAATAAATACACGCGGCAGCGCGCGGTGTAAGGATGTTAAAGCGGCGGATAAACCTTCGATATTTTCTTGGTCTAAATCTCTAAGTTTGTATATTATTGGTTCGGTGTTAATAATTTCATAAATTACAAATATTTCCTTTGTTCTGTTTGGAGTGTATCTTTTTTCAAATTGGTGTTGAAGTTTGCTTTTTCTGACATGATCTCAAATTTAAAACTTTGGATTTGGTGCGGGAAAAGGGTGTTTGCCTAATTTTCCATACAAATTGAAGTGAACCTTGCCAATTGTTTCTTATATGCTTGCTTCTTTTGGTATCATTTTTATGCTTGTTTGTTTTGTGCTATTGTATTTATCAACCATGTCTTGCAACTTATCGAAGTAAGTGTGTATTATTTGCTGTAAAATATTTCCACAAAATACGCTTTAATGTTCTGTAAAATCGTTCTATTACAGTAGCCTTCCCATAATAAATTGTGTAATATTATGATTGTCGGCCAAAAATTGCTTAAATGTTTTGTTAAAAAATTATGTACCCATGTCTACCAACTGATGACTCTCGCGTTGTCGTAAAAATTTAACTAAAAGCTTCTGTAACATAGTTTCCTGTATTTTCCTTCAGTGGAACAATCCAAGCACGTTAACAGATATGTCACTCCTTGTTTGTATCTAGCAAAAGCTTACATATCAATTAGATCGGCCGACCATGTGTCGTCAATATCTGTAATAATTACTCTGCGTCTTTATGCTTAATCTATGTAACACTTCTTCTAATTTCTTTGTTAATTTCACATGTATTTCGAGGGTTAACCCCCCCCCCTTTTTTTTAGTTTTTTGATATTTGATAGGTTCCAGGTCCGAGTCCATCAGCACTACGAGGGTTGCAAAACCCGAGTCTGTGTCTTGTAGATATTGCTGGTTTAACAATAAAGTGTTTTGCCATTTTTTCTTCAATTGTTTTTGATTTGGTGATTTTCAAGGGGGAAGCATCTTTTTATCACACTCGTTGTTACTCAAACACTGTCGTAGCAATAATCATGATCAATGCAAACTGCATCGATTTCGTTTACAGGGAGTCCGCTTTCAAAGGGTTTCAAGGTCCGCAATATTTGTAACCTGGGAGTTGTAATCCCTTCTTTGGTAATAGTGGTAACATAGGTTTATGAATGTCAAATACTCCGCCGTTTTTTTGTTTTAACAAACTATGTTTATGTAATACCACAGGATGCACAGGTGGCTTTTATAATGTCAGTTATTCATTGTTACTTTTTTTTTTTTTACACAAACATTCATTATATATGAATAAAAATAAAATACTCATATGCCAAATATTGTTACTTGAATATTTGTTGTGTTTAAATTTTCAACTGTTATAACGTCATTTTACTTTTAATTCAGCGTCGCCTTTTTTCTTTTAATAGCGTCTACAAGAAATTATAGTGTACAATCTTGTTTAACAGTTATCTTTGAATCATTTTATCGAATCCGTTACTTGGAAAGTCAACAAGCCATTGGAATGATCAACTTTCTGCCTTTTCCGTTCTACATATTACAAAAAACGAAGGAGGCTTTCTTGTAATTTGTCTTTTCTATCTTGTTTTTTTATATATGTTGTTAAATATTCCCATTTATATTACGGTTTTCCAAGAATATGTAAATTTAACATAACTTTCTTCTTTAATGGTAAACTGTGTGTTGCCTGTTGATATATTTGGATCAATTGCAACGGGCATATTCGATCTTAATTAAATATTAAGTTCTGCTTTAAAATATCTTCATCTTTTTCAATAAATTCAACCCTTGATCCAGTATTATGTCGTTCATCTTTCCAGTGTATACAAAATTTTTCAATATCGCCTGAACTAATTTACGTTATAAGCTTTATTTCAATTGTGAAAATTCCTGTCTTTTTAATTTGAAACCCCATTACAGTTATTCTGTCTTTCCTGATGTTATAATTGTGATTTAATTTTAGAAAGTCCGCGTAATCTGTGGTAAAAGAGATGGTTAGAACAAATAGAGAACAGAAATCAGCAGTTTTTACTGGATTTTGTATTTCAGTAGTATTTATTTCATACTTTGTTAGAATTTCGAGGGATGCCTGTATGAATTTTACTTCCTGAGGTATGGTGTTGTAAATTCTTAAACACAAAGACTTCATGTATTTAATCATCTAGTCTAGATAGTTTTCTTTAAAAAATTGTTACCATCATTTAAATTGAAAACTATCTGTCCAATATCACTTATCTGTTTAAGTAGAACAGTTTTGGTAACAATGTCAAGTTCGTCTGTGTCGGTTTTTTTCTAAAACAAGGTCGCGTTCTTATTTTGTTTTCAGTTCTTGTTCAACGTCTTTAATTGCGGCTTGTTACGACCCAACTGTTTTGAGACACACCGCATGTTTGGTGTTCAACCCGTTTACAGTTGGACGCTATGCTTCCCTCTTTGATTGTGTCTGACGGAAGAGGGGGAGGACTCTGTGATGGGCAGTTTTTAAATCCCACTGGGACGAAACTGTTTTGATTTCTGTCCTCTGGCCTGTTTCGTCGGGCCCTTAAGGGTGTTTCTCTTGGTGCTCTGCCTTCTGCAAAGGCATTGAGTACATACGTGTTTTGGTTCTCAAGGTTTGCTTTTTATATATTTATACACGAGCATTTTGTGTTTTACATACCATGCTTTTTGTTTCCATTGCGTATGTTAGAGATTCACCTAGCAGGGATTACTTTTATTTACACTGTCCTGTGACTTTGGAACATGATGAGGGTGAAGAGTGAGGTTGGGTGCGCACCATAAACCGGTTTAAGCTCCCCCAGTGGTGTTTTTGCCACTGACCGTTCCAAGGCGGTGCCCCACTGTGTTCCTTTAATCGTTCGTTTTGTCCTCGTGTGTTTGCTTTGTATGCTAGTGTGTGTTGGTAGTGTATGTGTGTGTGTGTGTACATGATTGTGTGTGTGTGTGTGTGTGTGTGTGTGTGTGTGTGTGTGGTGTGCGCTTCTTTGTGCCGTGGGGCTCGTTTTGGGGAGGCTGCGTTTTTGGTGCGTGGCATTCCCTGTTTGACATTATTTTTGTTTTTTTGTACACTTTTCTCTATTCCAGTAGTCTGACAAACTAAGTTAATAATTTCATTTTTTTCAAAATATGTTATAGTATATCTGATAATTCGATAATTCGATTAATAGCAGTTATTAACCATGGTCATTGAATTTTGTAACGCTTGTTTGTACTCAATCAGTTTCTAGTTAAACTCTTCTACCAGTTTATTTACTTTAATTATTGAAGTATCGTGATTGTCGCCTCTTTCAGAAGTTTTTCAAGTTCTGATTTGTATTCAGCAAATCTGGTTAGCAATTGATTCAAAAGGATAAGATTTGTTTTATCTGTGTCAACGTTTAGCTTGTTGATTTCTTCTTTTGACTCCAATTGGTATGTTTTCTGTTTCATTTAACCTATTCTTAAGTCTTTCGTGTGTAATGATGCTATCTTTAAGTGTTTTATTTGGTCAAAAATTATACAAATATTTTTTTTAAATACTGATTTAATTTGATCACCTATAAGATTGGTTTTCTTTTCTAGCTCCTTCAATGTATCAGCTAAAGCCTTTGTTTCTTTTTTCAATTTTATTTTGTATTTCAATTATTACTGTATCATTGTTATTTTAGTCTACTGTCAGTTGATGAATATTTCTTGTTTGCTTTTTTAATGTTTCTTTAATACCTTTGATGTCTTTGAGATTATAGTCCTTTACTAAACTCTGAATTTTTCTAAAACCAATTCTTATCGGGACTGCGTTATGGGGTTTATATGGGGATTTCCAAGCCTCATTATTCCATTGTCACCAAGGTCTAATGGTTTGTTCACTGTGCTGTCTATTTGTTTTGTTTTTATGAAGATAGGATTTCATGTCTAGTTTAAGGGCAGGGCAAGTCAGAAAATAATTTGACTTTAAATTGAAGAACTTGTTAACATATTGTTGAAAAAATCTAAAATCGGAGTATAAGATGTGAAGATATTGAAGATTGAAAATTTCAAAAATGGAGAAACATGGAGGCGGCCATTTTGAATTTGTGATGTCATAGTGCTGCAATTAAATATTCAAGCATGTATTACTGCTAAATTAAAAACAGCAGCTTCAAATATATATTAAATCATGGTAACCTACATGGCACTTAATTAAGCTTACCAATGTCAGGTGAAAAACAATCATGAAATAGAGACTAACTGGGGTTCAAAATTCAGTTTTGAAAAAGTGGCATGTCTAAAAGTATGTCTAATTTGCATATATTTGCATATTTACTAAATTTAAGCTTTCTCGTAGCTCTTATATTTTTTATCCGTTTTCAAAAATTCGTTTAACAGTGTGTTTGTGTAAACAAGTTCTTTAATTTTAGACTTAGTTATATTTTTACTTGCGTTACCCTTTAAATATTTACTGTTAGTTCTTAAACTTTTTAGTGTTATTAAATATTCCAATTATTAACAGACGTATGTTAAATGTCAGTAATGGAAAAGTGATTTATTTACGCAAAAAAAAAAAAAAATAATATCAAACAGGGAAAGCCACGTATCAAAAACGCAGCCTCCCAAAACGAGCCCCACAGCACCCAGAAGTGCACACCACCAACACACACACATAATCATTAAGGTTTTTGTAAAATATTAGTCAGTAGTTAAGAGTGGTATATTTAATATAAGTTCTCAAAAGTCTCCTGGAAGTAATATCGGTCCTCGGTTCTCAAAAGTGTACTGGATGTGGTATTATATATACTACTATACTCAGTACTTTTGTGGAAGATCAATCCAGTATAACTTGGCAAAACATGTAGTTCCAAACAAATC
Organism: Saxidomus purpurata; assembly: GCA_022818135.1. Taxonomy (NCBI): domain Eukaryota; kingdom Metazoa; phylum Mollusca; class Bivalvia; order Venerida; family Veneridae; genus Saxidomus; species Saxidomus purpurata. The sequence goes on along the minus strand of JAFMSR010000134.1, from coordinate 10,237 downwards.
GAAACAAGGTTATTGAATCCAAACATTTAAAGACTGAACTGATCAAACAATTATCAAAGCAAAAATCTAAATTATGCTCAGACATTTTCCAGAATCAGAAAGAAGTTAGGTGGACCCTTATTTTGCTTAAATTCCATTCCACAAAATCATTTTTAATTCTCTATCCGCTAAGCAATTTGAAAGGAATTTCTCCATCACATTATCTTTATCGAACACAAACTTAATTCAATGCATGCCGGATTAATCATCCGGATTGTGTAATATATGTAAACACAAAAAGGATTTGTATCTGCTTTTTTCAAGAAGGTAAACATGTAAAATGATTTACATTATAAACACTCTCACTTTATTCTTGAAAAACAGATTTAAAAAATGCTCTCATTGTGATCCTAAGATTTAACAGAAGTATTGAAAAAGTATATGCTTTCATACAGTGTCCTTTTTGTAGAAATGGCATATATGGAAATGCATGTATAGAAATGATTACAAATATTGATATCTATCTATAAAATCACCAGAACTTTGTTATACACTATTCATTTCCAACGTTACAGAAATACATCTGTATTGTGCTACAACATAAGCAGTTTACATGTTAAATAAAATGGTAAAAGTTAACAATGACAAAGGTATATTTTAGATCTTTTCTGAAAAGATGCTGTTAAATATTTATATTTCTTGTCGGTGAATATTTAGAATGTATGTGTTTGAAATATAATTTGTATTGTTGAAAATCGTTGGTTTTTGCATTTTAATGTAAACATTGTGTTTCAAAAACATGTATTACTATCAATTCCTTTAAAATTCTGTAATTTCATTTCAATAAATTTATGTAGTTATTACTTCGAAAATTATAAAAAGAAACAAAATCAATATTGTTGGAACTGTTTTGCCATTTCTAGCTTTTTGCATATTTTAAAATGACTTATCATTGTTTTATTTCTCACCATTACTTGCCAATCATAAAATTATATTTCGATAATACTCTATCACAGAGATAATAGGTTTATACCGCAATGATGTCATGAATTTTCATTGGTTAGTAACAGTTGCGGTTTTGATACTAAAACCCAGTTATGCAATGCTTCCGTAATATTTTTGCATGTGCAACTTACAAAGCTGACACGGAGATAAAACTGAAAGCCGCATGTGTTTGTTTTAAAAAATATTAAGACGAAAAGCCAATGATGTATTGATAAAATAATAAATAAGTCAATATTGCATTATATATATATAATGTGGATGGACCATTTGAATATCTATAATAACCTTTCTGAATTGCACGGTTATCAATAATGCGCATACATTTCAAGAAAGTCGAATTCTCTTCATAATAAAAGATAAAGACAAATATGTGTTAATTCAAGTATAAATATCATATATAACACGATGAGATATTAGGAGGAGCTAGATCTCTGACTGACTCAAATATAAAAGGAGTATTGATTTATCTTTGCTTAAACGTTTCAAATCCGCCTGACGTGGTTGATATTGACACTCACGGATTTATTTATTTCGTCACATGAGCGATATAATATATACGTAAACAATTGAATATAAATGATAATAACTGTTTAGTAGATAGTTCTAGGAAAAATGGAAAGAACGACAGACACAGACGTTATTTATTTTGTGTGATTACAGGGTCATGTTAATGTTTTCACTGAATTTTATAGCTTCTCCTGTTCTAATAAACTTAAATAAATGGATTTATTCAAAACAAGTTATAAGCATCTATTTACTTTTAAGTAATTCATTTTATAGTAACCTTCCTATTTTTAATTATGTGCATTTTCATTCGTGTTTTCAAGTTTAAGTGCATCAGTATATCAAAGGTAATACCGTTAGCTATAATATTTTGTGGATTTGCTGTTTGACAAACCTATCACTACAATACAACACAGTTGGGACCAGTCAGATAATTAAAACAATGACAACCCCGTGCATTATACTGATCCAGAATGTGTGTTACAATAAAACAACTTGTTTTAAGCAACAACTTACCATGGTACGTATTCATTTCATATATAAATAATCCCGCTACAATAATAATTAATGTTGGCGTTTGAAAAATAGGCAGTAAGTACATCTGTACATATTTAACTATTTGATTATTTAAAAAAATGGCACTGGGTAACGGAATAAATTATTTAACAAGAGGCGACACAGTAATGATCTGGTGTTTGTTTGACTGTTTTAAAGTTACCTTTGTTTTCTTCCTGTATCTGTGTATACGTTCTTTTCTTTTTTGTTGTGCTATTTTGGGAGGATGCACTCAAGCCATGGCATCTCCGATGGTTACATGTAGTCAAATTATCTTCGGTTATACCTAAGGTAATTTGCACCTATTAACTAACAGTATTTATGTAATATTTAGCCATGGATAATAATCAGAATGTTTGACAAATGTATTATTAACAAGTTTTTTTTTCGGAATATTCGGCCATTGTTTCATTAAAAGACAAATATCTCATTTCAGAAGAAGTATTTAATTTATCATATTGCTATTGAAATTATTTACGCCACATGTTCTACTCTAAGGAAAGAAATTTCCATATGGCCGATTTTTTGCAGAACAAGACCCTTCCAAATTAGAATTGTTTAAATACAGTGTTTATAAAGACCAATACCTGGACCAAAAGAAGATAAAACTCATTGTGATAATTTGTAATAATTATGTAGAATCACATGTTAAATGATTGCTATCTATTGTCTCACATCGTTCGGGTTTCTAAGCTTCTATAAATACTTGGTGGAGCTGCCCATAGGTAGTGGTAATTCGTTCACCAAAGGTACGGTACTGGGTTCAATCCCTACTTCTATGGCGGTAATATTCTTAGACAGATACACTAATTTTACATTATCTCTCTATCTCACTGATTAAGGTTGATTTCTATTTGTAGTTCTTATTTAGAGATAATATTTAAATTTTAGGAAGATGTTTTGCAACTAAAACATATGATTTGGTGAAATAACTAATTTCGATACACTGATAAAGCAGTCGCCGATTTCGAATTTTCTAAACAATCCTGAAATGAAAAGCTTCTTGTTTCAGTTACATCCGATATTTAAAATCTATTTGTGGCATATATGCGTTGTATCCAGTATTATAAAGTCTACTTGGCTCTTCATACTTTAGTATGTCGTATTTTACGTGTTAGCTCGTAATTATAAGCATCATTACTGACAAGAGTGAGCTTAACAATCAGTATAATCGTATAGGTTTGTGTATTGTCTTAATAACTACATAGCAAGCACTCTAATTCAAGCACTTCTATGGTTTTTCTAATAATTATGGTTCTTATATTAAGAAATGTGTTTGTATGTTTACTGAAGTGTGACTATGATTGTGGGCACCAATATAACGGCAATATAATCTAAAAGATGTGGGGTAAAGGCTTATCTTAATAGGAAATCGTAGTTATTAAAGTTTTAGATGTTATTAAATCTGATGCCTGCCTTACGGTTCGACAAACTGCAGAGACTATTGGCATTTAACCCGCGAGTGTTTTTCAAATTTTAAAACTTGAATTGAAAAAGAGACAAATAACTGCAAATGGATACACATCAATTGACAAACGAGCAGAAATGCACCCGAGTTCAAAGTACCAGATAATTATTAAAATATATGTAACAGAAAAATAGTTTTCTAATCCTCTTATCGGGGACGAATTCTGGGTTTAATTTTTTGAGCCAACTTGAAAAGTTAACGACACAATATGGGGAACTGACGCGTACATACGTATTGCCAAAAACATGTTAATGAGGGTGAAGAAAGTAATGTTTTTCAAATTACACAGCCAAAAGTGTCATTTTTAAATGAACTAGACGCTGCTTTTGAAACATAACGCATGTCACCCCACTGAATAGCCATGGGGAAAGAAATGAATAAGTTATTTTGACCTTGACATTTGAGCTACTGACCAAAAAGCAGTAAGGGTCATCGACTTTATTAGACTAAAAACATATGAAGTTTGAACACTGCGGTTTATATGGATATCAAATTATGAGCGAAAATAATATTCAGTGTTTGGATCACTGTGACTTTAACCGTTGACCTTCTTACCCCAAAAACAATATGTTCATTAACTAAATAAGACAAATCATGCTATGAAATTGTGGGTCGTATTGATCTGACGTTATTTAGAATGAACAGTGTGTCACATAGGGCAAAAACAATGTTTGTAAATAACGCCATTCAAGGTTTCCTTCAGTAAGAGGTATTAGGGACATGCTTGCTACACGACAATACGCCTTCTCGCAAATCAGCTGTTGATATCGACCTTTGAAGCAAGAAATGTTTCATGTTACCCCTCATACTCCCTGTTACCATATATTGCGCCTTGTGACTATTTCCAAAGAAACAGGCTTATGGTTCTCGACATGCACTGGGGTCTAGTGTAGGTCGAGTATTCCTTTATTTGACTGTGCAAAATCATTTGAGAACTTAATTGAACGATTGAAAAAGGGAATACGTCGAAGTTACGTTGTATCAGAAATGAACTTTTATGGCAGTAGTTACATTATATATGAAACACACCTCGTATAAAGAAGGTAACAAGAGTAGTAAATATTGCATTGTGATTCCTTTAATTTGACAATCTTATTAAATATTATGTTTATACATGTTTGATATCATACGTGCACTGCAAAAAAAGGGTGGATAAACGGGAGTATACGGCCAGTATTTTTCGAAAAAATGTATACGGGAGTGTATGGGACGCATATTTCTAATTTATTGACAAAGTGCAATTATTCTTATAATGAATATCTGTTATACAGGAAGTCCGTATATGCATCGTATATATCTTATTTGCATGCAATTATTTGACAATGTAACCAAAGCAAAACTGTTATTCAATAACATTAAGGTTTTCTCTGAAATATTCTGATTTACCGGTTGAAATTCAAAATTCCACTTAGGCATCTTTTATTGTAAATATTGATGATAGATACTGCCAATATTTCGCAATGTTCAACAGTTTTGGAAGGGGTGATCTGTAAATAGAAGAAATATGAATACATACTCTATGTACTCGAATTTTAAATCAATTAAATTATGCTATATCTACAACTAAATTCTAGATCGTCCGATGAAAATAAACCGGTTTGCCGGTTTTTTGGATTCGAACCTACGATGTTTACATCAAATCGATAATTCATGTTGAAACAGTACCAAACTGTACAACGTAGATATCCAAAGCGTATCGTATGTAACTTGTTACTTGACTTGGCTTGCGAGTAGCCGAGGTTATGCCCTATTTAATAGTGCCACTTACATTTTTGTTTGTTTGATTTACTAAAAACGTAGGATCAAACATATTTATTCTTTAATATTTTCATGGCTGCAGGCATATCATAAACTTAAACATTCAGTTTTAAGCTAATTGTTATATCATGGTTAATTCAGCAGATATATACAGATTTAATCAAAAGCCGTTAAGTAGTTCAACTTTTTTGAACGGCTTCATTCAGTTTGCGCTTTGAGAAACGATTGGTTGAAAAAGGACAACGCTCCTATCTTCCTTTATCTATCTTCCTAGGGAGAGACATGGTTGATGCGGCAAACAGATTTGATGCAAAAAGGCACACTTATCAACATGTAGCAGGCGGTTGATATTTGCACCACTGCACAGTTAAATACGGTTTATCCCGCTTTAGCTACAGTTCACTATAAAAATTGTTTGTATGTCGTCAGAAATTACTTTCATGTTTTAATTGTTTTATATATTTATAATACAGTTATACATGTATAAATTTTTGCCCTAAATCGGAAATAATTGTTTTTGCTGATCTGCTTGCTCCTGTTTAAAAGCAGAGCCATGTTTTTACATATATATTGTGTTTATAAATGTATATTTTCATATCACTTCAAGTTATTCATTTATGTGTTTAGTGCAGTATATAACACGTTCTGTGGGGTTGATACAAATATCATCTTGATTGGTTGTGTCCACCTGGGTGAAAACAACTATTGCACGGACATGAACCTGAAATAATGAACTTTTCCGACCCTTGTATATGTACTAGCATAAAGCTTTGTGTCATCTGTATGCATGTGCATAAAATGAGTTTGTACATCCATCCTATCATGCACTGTTTTGATTTTTTCACTTAATATATCTTTTAACAAAGAAACGTACTAAATTGCTTTTAGATATATATATTAGATTATGATACTTGTAGAAGTTTCTTGTTAAGTACAATATATAAGAGTACCCGACTAATTGTTACGTTTAGCATTTCGCATATAACAGGAGCACTCATTTTATTTATTTCAAGTTTGAGGGAAGTACTTTAAAGCCGAAGTGTCACATTTTTGTGAAGTAACGTATTTCTTTTCATGTTTGACACCCCGGCGCATATCACATCAAAAGTACGTAATATTACGTGACCAAAGATAGCAAGAGCAGGCCCTCAGAATGCAGGTGATATACACTATACATAATTATCACAGATAATAATTTATTTTCATTACATCATTTGATTTATTGTTTGTTAGATATTTTATATTTTCATATTTTATTCTATGTTTCTGGACAATAAAAATTGCACAGGATCTAATGAATTGTAGGCAAAAAATAATATTTATGAAATACCGGCGACTTAAAATATAGCTTTATGCGTGAAAAAGTTAACCTATGCTGACACAAATGATCTGCATACTTTTAGGTGCATATACAGGCATTTACATTTTTGTACACAGATTCTGCTCATTTCAAGTTTCAATAATCTGTAAGAATTCAGCATTCACATTAGAATAAATTAGACTAAACATGAGCAGCTATCAATTATTACTGGGTGGTTTTGTTTGTCAACAAACGAAATTTTAGTGTTATTACACCAATATCAAGCCGACGCCTTTTATATAGTTACACGTCTCTCGTTTTCTTTTCTCATAATCATTTGCCACTGTATCTATTAACATTTTATGTTGGTTTACACCTGGCTTATATGCAAATTACGAACACGTACAGCATCAGAATAACAGTCAAATGATCACATTAATAGTCAATAGTTGTGCAATTTGTTATGAAAGCTCAAGATACGTGTTTATTTTTATTTTATTCATTTGTTTTACAAAAAGCAATACATAACATTCATGCCTCATAAATTCTAACACTAGTATGCCACCACAACGCTAAAATGATACCTTAGTTATGTTGCATACACGAAATGCCTTTTTATTTACAATCAGTTGTCTTCAACATAGCTGTGACAATATAAAGCGGAGAACCAGGTGCTAAATAGTTTTTATGCGGAACTGAAGACGTTATCCACAAATATATCAAATTCACAGGATTGGATCAAGAACGATCTAATTGTTTAAAAAGAACTAACGTGATGACTCTTTTTAACTTTAGTTTGCAGTACTTAACATACTACACTGTATGCCATGGCATCGGACCCGTCGAATATACCACTTTTCCGGAATACGCAGTAAACGTCAGCGTTCTAGATATTGGAATAAGCGATCACAAACCCGTCTGCATGATAAGACGCAATAGTAAAATAAAAGTGAATAAACAAGGCATTCATAATGCTATTTAATACAGATGTTTTAAACGTTTCGATGAAGACAATTTTAAATGTGATTTATTATCAAATGGTATGGAAGGTATTGAATTAATAGATGATCCCGAAATGGCACTGTCATTGTTCTACAGTATATTCAATGCACTTATGAATATACATGCACCAATAAAAACAAGCCGCGTTAAGCATGTGACTCAGCCTGAATGGATACAAATGAGATCAAAGACTCCATAAAACAACGAGATTATCATTTAAAAATAAAAACTTCAATGGATATAAACATTGGAGAAATAAAACAAATATACTAATTAAAAACACCAAGAAAGACTTCTTCAATAAGGCTGTGCAACAAAATAAGGAACCTTCCTATTTATGGAAACATGTCAAAATATTGACATCGGACAAACCGAAGTCTAACATGCTGCCGGATGAAATGGTATTTAATGGAATTACTGTCAATGAAAAATCCTCGATCTTAAACAATTTATATGCCATTTTATTAACACAGAACTTCAAAATCAAAGTTATTCAGGACCCAGCGAAGAATATATTAACAGTTTAAAATCATATTATGACAATTTACTAAAGAATAAAGAATTCAATGCAAATTACATAACCCCACTAGAAGTTAAAAATATATTGGACTTGCTTAACACAAAAGAAGTCTTCTGGTCTTGATGGCATAGGCCCAAGAATACTAAAAGCATGTAGTGATGTGTTGGCCATACCTATAGCATCAATTATAAGTAACAGTATACGAACAGGTATTTTCCCGATGAAACTAGTGCGTGTTATTCCATTGCATAAAAGTAATGCTAAGGAAGATGTTAATAATTATAGACCGAGCTCGATTTTGCCAACTATTTCAAAGGTCTTCGAAAAGCATATGGCAAATGAATTACATCGATTCTTTCAATATACAAACATTATACATAATACACAATCTGGTTTCAGAAAGAACCATTCTTGCCAGACCGCTCTTGTAAGGTTAATAGACCAGTGGTCAAGGGAAATTGATAGCGGCAATATGGTCGTCGTATTGTACCTTTGTCTTAAGAAAAGCATTTGATACAGTAAATCATGAACTGCTACTTCAAAAACTCAAACTATGCCACTTTTCGGATTCCGCAATAATTTGGGTTAGATCTTTTTCTCCAACAGAAAACAAATTGTAATGGAGGGCGATAAGTCGTCGAATCTTCAAACAGTTATTTCCGGGTACCACAAGGCTCGATACTTGGGCCGTTATTATTTTTAATTTACATTAACGACTTACCATTACAATTGGAATATTCAGGAGTTGATATGTATGCAGACGATACAACTGTATATAACTTTGATAGTTTATACACGTTTCGCAAACGCTACAGAAACTATCTTCTTGGAAAACAACCATGATTATAAAAAGAATTGTTATATGAAGCAATACTGGCAACTCGCTCACAGCGTTCGTCTTTAATTTTTCTTTTTTTATGTATATAACATTGTATATACCATTGTTTAAATGTGTTAAGAATGCTTGATTGTGTGTAAATGTTTTCTTTTAATCATATTGTTGACGGCCGCAAGTGAGATAAATGATGCTGAAATTGTTTATTGGGTAACCGTCGTTAAATAAAGTATATTGCATTGAATTGAATTGAATTGAAAAACTCACCCAAAAGAGTCAAATTTCAGGCACGAAGCAGTCGAACTTCTTTTCCCACTTTTAAAGTCCTTATTCCTTATACTTTTACTTCAACTTTAAAGCGATGTAGGTTAACGCATACCGTATGGAACGAATAAAAACAAAAATAAACAAAGATCCGTCGGCGGAACCAATTGAAGCTGTATAAAATTGCGACGGCAGATTAGATTTTTTTCGGAATATACCTGGTAGTATATCTAGATTCCCGTATTTTTATGCCCCGAAGGAAAATCGGGTGGTATATAGAATTCGACTTGTCTTACCATCAGTCGGTTCATCCGTCTCCTTTCTGTGTTCGGAGGAGATTTTAAAAAGTAAGAAGGGGACATACTTGAACTTACACATTAATAGAGTGCAGAGAGGAAAAGCGCAGTTCCCGAAGAACCATAACCCTTTATCGTGTTTGTTTTAATAATCGCCTTTATAGTTTTTCCCGGAGTATTAACTATTGGGTGCTGTGCTATAAACTTATATTACCTTATCTTTCAATTCATTTCCATTTATTTATTTGTCTCGTCCGAAGCATAACTTCAAATGTTAAAAGGCAATTATGTTAAGGTCCATTCAGTGATAAAGCACATAGCAGAAAACTGCAGTGCCTAAGAACCATAACTCCACCTTGCCACTCTTTGAGATATCCACTTTTGTTACATTTGCATTTCTGACCCACGCTTTTCTATACAGCGATATAACACAATGAGAGGAAATGCAAAGTACAAAAACAATAACTTCTATCTCTTGCAAAAAGAAATAAATAAACATTGATGACAATTGAGTAAGCTAACTAGATATTTCTTGTCTGGAAGTCAATTCACATTCGACTCCACTTGATAGGATGCCATTTGGTCCTCCATATAAAAACACCCCTTAGCTCAACCTTCTTAATACAAGAGATTGTTAGGCACCCTTTTCTAGGACATTTGTCTCGTAAAAGTGACTCTTTTATGAGAGTAACACGGACGGGCAAAGCATGATTCCATATTTATTTACCCGTGTTCATAAGTACACGCAATG
>JAFMSR010000133.1:0-82607 GCA_022818135.1 Saxidomus purpurata | reverse complement strand
AAACACATTCCAGCTAATTTTGGAATTTCAAATTCTCTAAATTTAAATTGAAGATTTTTTTGTTTATAACTATGAGTTATATGTTTATGCAAAGGTCTTTAGCATAGGAATAAATGTTTTAAATTTCCAAAGAGAAACGTTTATGTTTGAAACTTGTAGACAAATTCCAAACGTGACCATTTTCCAATTGGAAAATCGGAAAATTCAATTCGACTGATTTTTCCCAATTGGAAAACTATCAATGAATTGGAATTCCAATAGGAAATTGCATAATCCAATTGGAATTCCAATGGGACTGAATCCAATTGATTGACACAGTTCAATTGGAATTCCAATTTGAACGCTGAACTACAAATCCAATTGGAATTCTCAATCATAATTTATTAGCTAGTGCCAACATTAGGAAAACTAATTGGAATAAAGGTTTAAAAGCTTTGGAATATAGCTGCAGATCTAAGTAGAAATTATCCTTCATTTTTGTAATATATTGCGTGGTAAGAAAAGTATTCAAAGCTGTTAGAGTGAGATCTATATATAAACCGTTTGAAATGCAACTGAAGATATGTTCTGTTCCTGGATATTACATGATTACAATATCAGACCAGATTTACTCTAAAATTTAAATCTGTTAAAAGTTCGTTTAATGAGCCGTTTTCAAATTCGGCTGTTTAATGTAATTTTTGACTCATGGGCGCTAAGGTCATGATCCATGGGAAATAATGAAATCTCTTCTTTAACATAAAATACAAGATGAACAGTGGCGTTTGCTCATTATGGTTCTTACAGCGTTGAAATGCCAGGTAAACGCAGCCAATTTTCAAAACGGGTTAACGATTAGATCGTGAATACGTAATTGAAATTTACATTCACAACATTACTTCATAGGTCTTCTATCTCCTGTTGAAAATAGCAAGTTCTCTATATATCCCCCAGAAATGTTAATTTATGTCCCGTTCAAGATTTCGTTTACTATTTTCTCGGCCATATATTTCTCTCTGGATTCATGATATATAAAGAGATTGGAAGATAACAATACAACCAGTGATCCATATCGCGTCCTCACATACAACAACAACTAGAATAATCCCCACATATCTGTAACAGTGGAATGCACTTTACAATAACTGTAGGCCTACTGTAGCATACATATAATTTTAGGTAGGGGGATAAAGGTTTGGACATATGCAGATCCGTATGTGAATACCTGTACGTCAAGCAGCACGACTTTTTCTTATTACGTACAGAGTTATTCCCTTTAAACTTACTCCATTTGTAGTCGAACATTGGGCGAGAAAGAAACAGTTACTGTTAACGTTAAATCGAGGTAGTTATTGAGTAATGTACAACTGTACCAGTTTATATCATTTCAGACTTCATTGTTTGTTCGTTTGTCATAACAACACTACAATTTGTCATTGTCTGTTAGTTTTTTTCTGTATGTGTTCATTGGGCTATTCCAGAAAATATACACACCAGCCTATGAAAGGCACATCAACCTAAATTCTCTGAATCAATGACCCCTGCACACTAACAAAGTGAGCACTCTATCCGATGCTACGACCTGATGTAAACATACGTACGCACAGAGCATCCGCTGGCGTTTAACCAACCCTACATTAATTTTTATTCGTTTTCGAACCCGTCTACAGGTATGCGCATTTGATATTAGATGTGAGGGAGTATGACAAGATAAATAAATGTTATCCAATCCATATAATCATGACACTTTCGATTTCAGTGAAACAGTAAAGGATCAATTTTAAATCAATACAGGTTAATAATAATTTTTTAATATTATCATTTGTAAAGCGGGTAACGACTTAAACATTGTTTCATTGCTAAATGTAATCATTGGCTGTAGGCCTACAGTATGTCTGATTATGAATTTGGAACAAAAAAAAAACCTCCGATCTCCTCATGTCAAGCGGGGATACAATCCACTACGATATCGAGGATTTCTTAAAGCAGACGTATACACTCGTACTTGACAGAAACAGTCATTTGTTTCGGAATAACGGTTTATTTTATATGTAAACAAACAAATTTAACCTCAAGACACTTAAAATAAAAAAGTGGACACTTCATAAGCTTGGCAGTTTCGTAAAGTATATTCAAATATCTGTTAGAAAAAATTGTCTGCGTTTTCAAATAAATTTCTAAGTCGGCTAAAAAGGTTATCTTCACCTGCTACCCTGCGACAGAATCTCAGTTACCCAGTGAATTTCTGAACTTTACAAAGCTCGTAAACAATTATTCATCCGCTCAATCTTTATCATATTTCTTTTATTTTATTTATCATTTAATATTCAATCACAAACCATCAAGTGTTTTTACATGGAAGAAAACTGTTAAACGTGGCGACTTTTGCAAACGAACATGTGTCGATTTCAATCGTGCAACAGCGCACTTGCTGTCATTCTAATATGGTGGTTCATTTGCATAATTTATTCATATACACAGGAGCATAGAACTTTGTTAGTGCTAAAGAAACTATGAAAGGCACTTTTCTCTAAAATGACGCCCCCTCCCCATACGGACAAGCCGTCTTATAAAACGGCCCCCATGAATAAGGAATTATGGACTGATACTTCGGTCCACAGAGAATTCAGACCAGACACATCGGACCATATTTAAAGACACTTGGGACCATATTTATAGACACTTCGGACCAGATGTATTGACACTTCAGACCATCTTTGTCATTATAAATTATAGAAATAAACTGAAATTATTATTATATCAATATATATATTTATTTAGAATGCTATTTTCTTGAAGGTTAATTTTTCACTGGCGGTATAATATGTAAAAGTCCCCAAATGCTTTGTGTTTGTCGGTGTTTTGATAGCAAGTGTTACTGACGCAAAGTGTGACCGTAATTTGCAAACATTGTAACAAGTTGACTTTCAGTGTTGTCTTGCACCTTTAAGATCATTGTGTATAATGTAACACATTAGATTTTGAAGTATCCAGTTGTGCACAATGTCGGACATTATTATAGACACTTCGGAAACATTTTTTAGACACCTCTCTCAGTTGAACTCCACCTAAGGAAGGCATTTTTCTCTGAAATGACCCCCTGGACAAGCTGTCTTACAAAATGACCCCTTGGAAAAACCGCGTCTGGAGACCCCCGGACAGACCCCTTCCTACCCTACCATTATCCCCTTCTTGACTTTGCAAAGGCGGACATAAGCCCCTTCATTAAGTTAGCTTTCTAAATGTATCTCCATAATAACTATCTTTTTATTCTTTGAAAAAGTTGATAAATCCAACAAAAAAACCTTCCAGTTTCAACTTTTTAATGATATTAAATCAAATTATAAGCTTTGATGAAGAAAGAGGATAATATCCGCCTTTAAAAAAAAATGAAGGGGCTAATGTCCGCCTGTGCAAAAACTGAGCTAAGGGATAATGCCCTAGGGGATATTGTCCTACTTTCGCTGGGTTTCAGTGTTTTAAGACAGATCTTTTGGTGATAGAAAGAATTTGTTTTAAATTCAAATTATAATTCAATTAAAATTTCAATGGTTTCAAATTTGACCAGTATTTATTAGGGAAATCATTCTGCAGAGTAGGATACAGTGACTAGTTTGCATTAAAACTTGCATTCTGTTAAGTATTTTTCCCCTTTCTTAAGGAATACAAAATCTCTACTTGGTCTACTGTAAGCTGTGATTTACTTTGTATTTTATAAATAGGATTTTTGATTTGATTTGAAAAGGATTTTATCAAGTTTCGTCCAAAAGCTAAATTTTTAGCTTGTGCTTTGGATGAGACCCCGGCATGTCTCCTGTTATGCCTATAAAAGTATAATTTTGAAGCCGAAAAAGGAGAAATTTACCTGACTGCAATTTCCAGTCAGTATCAGCGAGTTTTCTTGGTGAGATTTTCAATGAGTGATCAGCTCGGTGTGCTCAATGGTAGTGATTGTCTCGTGACTTAGCCGGCCACATCACACAGCAGGTTCTCCAGTATCTCTCACGACGACAGAAGTTTGCTGTCTAACAGTGACTGCAAAGGCTGTTCAAGAGACCCACAAACACGTCTCCCACATGCTGAAAACCCTTCACATTCACTGCCGAGAGAAAAGGGTGGGTACATAGACGTTTAAACCAACCTGGGCGGGCCAAAAAACACAATAAAGCGTAAGTTAGCACACCACCCATGGCGTGGGTGGGCCAACAAACACAACTAGGCGTAAGTTAGCACACCACCCACTCCAGAGCACCCATCCCAAGTATCCTGCTGCATGATGTGACCCCAGAACTATGACAGGAGCAGGGATACCAGCCCCACTACCCAACATCATTCCCAGAGCACACCACTTCACAACTCATCTACAATCTTTCCAGTTCCACTGGCAAAGAGAAATTTAGAGTCCCAAAAGTAGCTCCACCCACCCGGTCAATACGACCTAGATGTGAATGACCTGTCCGAAACGTGGCAAGCAAGGATGCCTCCCCCAGCACAGTCACTGTAAGGGAGGTCTTCTGTCTTGAAGCCGTCTGCCGCCATCGTGCTGTTTGTTGTGTAGGTCCCCTGTCACCCGGCACACAACACCGGCGCACAGGGATTCTGGAGGTTGGTGGACATCACAGACCGTGCGTCTTGGTTGCTGCACCTCCCCTCGTCGTTAGCCCCGACAGCCACCTGATCGAGTTAGGACCGAAGTCCTGTTTTGGACCGACGTCCTGTTTTGGACCGAAATCCTGTTTGTTGTGTTTGATCCAGTGTCCGTTGAGACCCCATCCCACGCCTGCTCCGCGACGTGCACGCCACGAGGGCTGAGAGCAGTTTATAAAGAGGCTGCATTATGATCCTGTGATATACAGTAGTTATGTAATCTTACATAACATACAGTTGTTATGTAATCTTACATAACATACTGATAAGACAGAATGAAACAAAATGTCATTATAGCCTGAGGCAATCAGTGTTGTATCAATACTTGGATTCAAAGAAGAGTATGGCTAATACAGATCTAAACAATAGAACAGAGTATGGCTAATACAGATCTAAACAATAGAACAGAGTTCTGTTTTGTATTATAAAATAAATTAATGATGTTTTATTCAACTGTTCTGTTAAAGCGTAGTATAATAATGAGAATATGTAAGAACAATTCTAACATGACTCATGATTTTGTCTCTGTATACAAAGAGCAGAAAAATTATGTTATATTGAACCATAAACAATGGGTGAATAGATATGTTGTAAACATGACGTCTTATTGTGCTGCATGACTTGAAATGAGTGTTTGCATAGGAAATAACGCTTTGCATTTATTCAACTTTTGTAATATCTGGTCATGTTAGAATCGAAATAGCATCCTTTTCAGCGTTGTTATCGTCTAATAAACAATTTTCCGGCCTTCGTGGCTAATTACCGTGTATCAGTACTCCAAATTATTGTTTATTAAACGATGAACACCGCATGGATGGACCTTTGCAAAATAATTTAATGCAATAGGCAATAGGTACTAATGTATGTTTTCAATAAATATTGATAGTATGCTACTCAGTGTGTTAAAATTTCAAGTTTTACATATCCCTTTCAGGCCTGCTTGATTACTGGTGAATGTGAAGTTATTTCTGTTGAAAACTCTCGGTATAGTATCTGCCGAGTCAAAGTATGTAAAGATAGTAATACATTTTTCTCTGCAGATGTCTATAAAATTTCAAATGAAAATATTAGGAGGTTTCTGTCTGGGTAGAATGATCATGATCTGCGCTGGTAACAAAGGAAACACTTGCTAACAGAGGGTTAATGGTTAAAAAGATGATTCTCATGCACATAATGCAGTGATAAATGTAAATTTCTGAAAGTTTTTGATATTTCAGTTTATCTCATTTATTACCATGATAACAAAACAGTTAAACAAAACATTTTTTTTATTAATATGAGCATTTTAATTGTATGAGAAAAATAGTTCAATTTTTATAAGAGTGAAACATTGTGAAATGTAGCTAATAATTTAAGTTCACTCATTTTCAGGTGAAATTTAATTTACATGTTTCCTTTAACAGTGTTAACATTATGCAGTAATGAATTTTGATTTGAATTTTTTGTCTTAATCTCAAAATCCCCTATTTTCACTATTAAAGTTTTATTTTTAAAATTTGAATCTAGTTGTTTTTTAGCTTTTTAAAAAGAATGTTTCAAATTGTCAAGTACCTCACATATAAGCAAACAAAACATTATTAATCTTTTGCTGACTGGCAGTTTGTAAATGTACATTTACTAGAATTCACAAGTAAAATAAATTAGAAAACAAGATAATGTTACAGTAGTTGGTATGTTGCTGTAGCAACTTGTCTCCTTTCTAGATCAGTGTGACAAACAGTATGATAATCCCCAGAGGGGCATTTTGACCACCTGCTGATTAATGACCAGTATTGTCACAAAATTGTGCAGTATATGTAGTAAACCACCATTTCTTTGTGTTGTTTTAAAGACAGGGTTTTTACTTAATTGAATGGTACGTGTAATATATTCCCAATATGTTTTAGATGAAGACAATGATACATATTTATTTCGACTCTACAAGATATGTTGTTGAGATTGACCATAATACATGAATGTCAAGAAAGATGCTTACTTTTTGAACTTGTGAGAAATATCTCTTGAATATCAGAAATAAAAGGAGAAAAACAAGAGTATAATTTAAAATCTGTACTAAACGTATTTTTTTGATATTATGATGTTATTCTTATGCTACATTTGTGGATCATGCATTTTGTGTGCGTTTAATTTGAATGACAACATTTTAAAAATACGAGTAGTCACCAGATTGTCACCAGGCATTTATTCAAACTAACACTGCTATAGTTTCAACACTTGGTCTCTATCTAATCATAAAGTTACAAAAAGTTGCAGTCATTAATGAATGTCCTTCACTTGTCTATTTATTCACAAATTATACACAACCTCTGGGATGAGCGGCAGGCACCTTAGCCTCTACATCACCACTCCTTTTTACTAAACTAAATTATTTGCTGTCTTAATTGAAACCAACAGTTACAGCAGTCATGGACTAGGTTACAGGAGTTTATGGACTAGGTATTTTGAGACAGTCTTTTTAGAAATTTTGATTGACTATTAATTATAAATGGGGTCCATTCATGACTGATCAATTGTCATTATTAGTTTATATTTTAAAACAGATTTTTCAATCTTAATATATTTGTGCGAGTGAATAAGTTGCAGTGTAGACTGTGATCAAATTGCCCCAGGCAGTATTGAAATCCTTCTTATTAGTATGTTGTGTAAGACTACATTACCTAATAAACCACATGATCACATAGCAGAGTGTTGACCGAGATGGTTCTGTCAAATAGCACTGACCCAAAGCATAGTTGAACAATGTTATTAAGAAATTAAATCCAAGGAAATTAAAGCACCAAAAGAAGGGATTAAGTCACTGATTTTTTGTGTTTGCTGAATTGATCATAAATATGAGAAAAGAATGGAAATTGTTCTTTATAGCTTACACTTGGCTTTGTAACCTCAGGCACTGTGTCTTTGGGATACACATTTTATCCTGATGAATAGTATTATTGTTTGGAATCTATAGCTACAACAAATCGCCAATAACAATTTTCTAGCAATATCCCTTATTCAAATATGCCTATGGAATTTTACTTTAGTAAATCAGAGTGCTTGAATACATTAAAGCACTCAGAAAAGTAAGCAGAGTTTTGGATATGGGAGTAGCCTCATCTGACTTTTCAAATTTACATGTATTACCGTGCAGAAAGCACTATAGAAATCTAGTCAAATCTGTAAGTATACAGTGCAACCTCCGGTTGACTGGAAATGGGCTGTTGTCCAGAGGTGGCTGTTGCTCACAGGGATTTTTGGAGTTAATATATAGATCAGCTTCCTTTTTCTTTTCTTTTTTTGTACTAACCATTGTGAAAAAGCTTTCATATAAAGATGAAAGTATGTCTGGATTATTGGATTAAATCTTTATGTTAAAGTAAGACCAAGGAATAGTTTTTATGTAACTTCTCTGAAAATGAACTTAATAGTTGAGATGCACAGACGATAATTTTTGAAAATTGCTTTATGGAAAGCTTTTTCGGTCAAAATTTTGACAGGCGGTTATTGTGTTCCATGGCCGTTTGAGAGGTTTTCTGTAAATTCGGAATTAAAAATAGTTGACCAAAATCTGGAGGTGGCTGTTGGTGGGAGGTAAAACATTTAGAAAAACCAATGGGGGAATTCAAATTGGCTGTTGTAAGGATGTGGCTGTTGGTTAGAGGTGACAGTTATTGGAGGTTACACTGTACACATGTCGCATGGAACAGTTTTGATTAAGGAACTCAACATTGTTTTTGATTGTGACAGTATCCTGCAACGTGCTAACCTTTAATTTCAACACTTAACTGTGTTCCTTTAATTGTTCGTTTTGTCCTCGTGTGTTTGCTTTGTATGCTAGTGTGTGTTGGTAGTGTATGTGTGTGTATGTGTACATGATTGTGTGTGTTGTGTGTGTGTGTGTGTGTTTGTGTGTGTGTGTGTGTGCTGGTGGTGTGCACTTCTGGGTGCTATGGGGCTCGTTTTGGGGAGGCTGCGTTTTTGGTATGTGGCATTCCCTGTTTGATATTATTTTTGTTTTTAACGGTCACAGTATTTTGATTCCAAGAGACCAAACAATGAATGGTTATATCATCCAAGTGACGTCATTACTTCGCACGAAAATGTACTCTTTCAGTTTATCAGTAATGCAAAAATGTGAACTAGTCGCACAGATGATGGCATAGTGAGGACATATTTGTTTTAGAAAACCAGCCTGTCCAATCTGGTGTTGTTACATGCTGTATCAAAAGTTTCAAAAGCAGGAATTCGAACCTATGTTGCGAAGCAAGTGTCCTTACTTTTATGCTAATCATACAGTCAAAAGAAGTCTAAATAACAAAGGGTACATGGAAATTAAATAATCAGTATTGACTGAAAAACATTACTGTTACATTATATTTCAAGGTCATGTATAGACCAGTTGCCCTTATATGACCACCACTCTCAGAAGTGGTAGTTTTATAACCCTTCTCAAAGGCAGTGACATATAGTGATCACATCGTACATACATCGATCTGTGTTGCTTCGATGCGCAGCATAAATTGAAAAGAATTAAAGCAGATTAAATTATACTTAATATATTGATAGAGGTTAGAGTTGAAGAACCTTATATTTTGAGTGACTGCCCTTTCGATACTTATTCTTGTGCGCTTCTAACTCAAAATGAACTGGAGGGAATCAAATGATACTTCATAAATTGTTAGAAGACAATGAGAGGAAGTGCAGTGCACTAGAACAAAAACTCTAGCTTAACTTATTTTAGAGCTACGGGCCTTACTTACTTTTTCTTGTGCTGAGCATTACTCAAAAAAGCATATAAGGCAATTAATTGGTACTTCATTTATTATTCTAACGTGACTCACGATTTTGTCTCTATATACAAAGAGTAGAAACATTACGTTATATTAAACCATAAACAACAATGGAACCGATATGCTGTAAAGTGTAAACACGACGTCATATTGCGCCGCATGACGTTTAGTGAACGTTCGCGTAGAAAATAAACCTTTGCATTTATTCACCTTCTGTAATACCCGGTCATGTTAGATTTGAAATAACAACCTTTTCAGCGTTGTTATCGTTTAATAAACAATGATTTGTTGTGCAGATGCGCAGTTATTAACCACTTCGGCCTCCGGCCTTCGTGGCTAATTACTGCGTATCAGTACTCCAAATCATTGTTTATTAAACGATGAACACCGCTGGAACGGATGATACTTCATAAATAAAGGACAATGAGAAATGTTCAGTGCACAAAAAAGCCATGGCTCTAGTTTTTTTTAAATTTTAGAGTTAATCTAGTATCAGTTATCTTAAGAGATACAGCTACATAGTTTGAAATTACAAAAGGAGACAAAGGAAATCATGGTAACTGTTGTGTTTTAGCTCAACTTTTCGAAGCAAATGGGAGCTATCCTACTCGCCTTATTTCATCATGTTAATTATATGCTGTTTTTCCCACTAAAGATTTGTCAAACTGCTTTGACTTTACTTCCTTTGTTAATATATGTATTCACATTACCCGATATCGGAAGATACCGGCATGTTTGACCTATATCGGTTTTTACACTACCCGAAAAATAAAAACTTTTCACTACTTATGAAACGTTTATAATTATATTCATATAAAAAAATTTAGGTTACATGGATAAAAAGATAGAAATATCAACTTGTTGACAATTTTAAAGCTACACAATGAACAGTGTTCTTCATCGTACCTTCCGAGGCAAATTTCATTCATTTCATAACATATTGTTCAAATAACTATACACTTATTTACTTACATGGTACATTTTCCAACCACGTATTCAGCCCGCAATGACGCCTTTTTTTCACGAAAACGTTGAAGTAAAGCGCTGGCGGTACTGTGATATGTTAAAATACTGCTAATTTAAAAGAAGTTTTACGAAATAAAACCATTTTGTGATACATGTAATAATGTTTATCAAAAGTTGACAATTTACTGTAATTAACAAAAATGAGTGATGCAAGATTTTGAACCAACCACACAGGTGTTTGCCTTTAAGTACTAATGTGGCCTTACAAGAAAATACAATAATATCGTTTTATATTTGAATAAAATAATGTATTAAATGGATAAACTCAGATGAAATTTTGATGCACACAGCTCATTCGTTCTTTGATTTGTTTATCTAAAAAGTTTAATTAAATTTGTTATATTTTCATAGAAAGCATTATCTAATGTCAAGAAGAAAGAGCATTTACTCTCCATATTTAACTAATGATTGTTTCTGGTAGTGAGTCGGACTCCTTTGATAGCGTGTATTTCGGGGTACTTGCAATATTTGTTTGTAGATGTGCTTTTTTGGGGCCACCGCTTGGGATATCAAGCGGTACGACCCGATTTTTGCAATATTTTGCATACTTTTGTTGCTGATATACTAAGTATGTCTTTCGTTAAGAAGGAAATTACTAGGTGGCCGGTAAACTTTTAGTCTATTAGCCGACTCTGTATCATCATGATTTTCTCTTGCTGTTTTCAATTTTGATATTGATTTTTATCAAGATTAGAGAAATCCAGGAGAAAAAGGTTATCGTTTAACAAACTCATGAAAGATGAAAATTAGACCTACAGTTGCATGAAGTTATATGTAGTTAAAAGCTTGAATGCCATGTGAATCAAACTGTCGAATCGATGCTTTGAGAAAGCTTAACATAGTAATTATTATACTCGAAATTAAACTGATATCAGTCAAACTCTGATGTATTCGAGAATGATCTCGCGGAACTCCATATTAAATACAGTGCCGGCTTCCTAGACCAAAAGCCGGAAACCGTGTCCAGCTACCTAACCACTGCCCTTGTTTAAACGTTTGAGAATGAATCCGAAGTTACAAGGTATGTTTTGGCCTTCTGTTTAACTAAATGGTAGAGCTGTATGGGGCAGTAAAAGTGCGTTTGCATCAATATAGAAGGGTCCTAGGTTTGATCACTTCAGTGCTAAATTAAGGAAGAAGTGTCGAATGAGATATTGCCGTGACATCACTCATCCAGACTGAAAAGATTGCTGGTGAGCAATACCAGTTAAGAAGCGGATCAGTGGTCTAGTGGTTATCGCAGATTCGATCCCCTGCTCCCCCACTAACATTACTAATGATCTTTTGGATGAGACGTCACTGGAACGGGATGCGTTCTGTATCTTGCACTATCTACCATAACCTAAACTAACTAAAACTATTCTCGGCGCGTTGGTCATACGGATTATCCGGTAACGATTAAAACTCTGAAAGACACACATAACACTTTCTTTAAAATGCTTCTGTATGGTAAAGGAGTTTTTATTATTTTTTATAATTTCTTACCTATCCAAAGGATTTTCAAAATTCAAAACATTCTGAAATACTCGTGATACTCATATTTCATATTAAAATATCTTTTAAAAAAGAACTTCATAACGGTATATGTTGTCGCAATAACCTTTGCTAAAACAGTGTAAGTTACAGCTCTCGATTTTGAAAAAAATAAAACGAAATTAAAAATAATTAATAAATTGTGCGTTTTATTAGCTTTCCAGTGATATAAAACTTGTTTAAATATCTTTTGTTTTAAGAAAGTTACGGCCGTTAAGAAAACATAACTGACAATACAAAATATGGACTACCGACCGCTGCCCACCGGAGTTGCTATTGCGTAATACGGTATATGACAAGTGGAACAAGACTTTTTGAATACCTCCACATGCAACATCGCCTGTCTCTCTTCGAGGTTGATTCCATCTGGAGTGAGTCTCGAGAGCGATTAACCAAGAATATATAAATTTAGTAATATGAATAGATTGTGACACAAACTGTCCGTAATGTGTGTGTTCAGCTACAATCGTTACAATAAACCACAGAGTCAAAGGTCACCAGTACGGGTCTAACTGTATAAACAAATTAAAAACTTTACAGTAAATATCAATGATTCATAGAAACTTTCACAAAAAGTCGCCATTTAATGTAAATTTTACTAAAAAGTCAGTTCCATATCAAATATAGGATTGATTCCAATTAGCACTTTTAAAATTATTTGAAAATCAATCGGAATAAATCAAACAAAATTATTTTCATTTAGAATTAATCCAATTGGATTCTTCCCAATTAGAATGAATCCTACTGGATTAGTTACAATTGGAATAATCCAATTGGAAAAATTCATTCCAATTGGACTGAATCCAATTGGAACTTCCAATCGGAAGTCTGCTTTCCAATTGGCGAGAATTTAAATGGTATTTTGAGAATCCAATTGGAATCTTTATTTTTCAATATCTTTTAGAATTTGATTTTTTTAGTTTGGCTCTATTAATTATTGAACGAAAGGTAGAAATTATTTATTCCAATGTAAAATACGATAAATACACATACTTTATTCAAGAATAATTTTTATAGTTTTCAATATAGTTTTTGGAAAATTTTCGAATTCCAAAAATTCGCTGGAACGTGTTTTAAGAAATCGTATCTCCATTTCCCCTGCGAAATATCCCCATTTCATCGAGGTGGAACACAATATGAAAGTGCAAAAAATATTATTTAATCTTTAGAAATACACTTTTCTTTCTGAAATTGTGCATGCAAATGTTTTATTGGTATACAAATGTTATATCCAATTTTACATTTGTAGTATATGACTGACATCTACATTTCGCACAGAAACTTCATTTCGGCGAGGAAGAACGCACTGTGGTCGAAAAAAATAATAAAATCTTTAAACATGAAATGTATACTTGCGTACCGGGAGAGGAAGGGCACCTGAGCATGCGAATCTCCAGAAATTATGTTTTCTTATTAACTTGAATGTGTCTTCTATTTATAGGCTTTCCGTCTGCGACTCCAGCGACACGACGTGTAACCGGATAATGCACGTGCGTATCGAAAGAGGATTGACCCGGTGCACAAAACGACACTTTGAATTAGAGTGGTATCAATCTCATACACTCTGTACATAATTGAAATACGGACGCGTGCGTAAAGTCCGTATAGTAATAAAATACGGCATCTAGATGTGCAAGTTTGTTTACATAATAATCTCTGAAGTTGAAGCCAAAGTATATTAGGAAAGTATTTAATAAGTTGGCGAAGAAATCCGCTGTGACGTGCTTGATGTTTGACTCGTTTAGGTGGGATTTTCTGGCGGAGCCGACGCCATTGATTAAAATTCATTATACAATTGTATTACACGCTGCAAACTATATATATAAAAACACTGTAATGATTTTAACATTTTTTTAATCAACAAATGTGCGTATTGATCTGTATCTCTGACATTTCAAGGTTAGCTATATTTTTGTATATCAGGTGAGTTTAACGACCACGTTGGTGATTTCTAAATAGTAAAATCGTTTTTGATCTCATCCTGCAAATTTGGTATATTTGAAGATTACGTCCTTAATACCGCATAAAAGCTATTTAGTACCGAACGTGCACACCAGCTTATAGCAAGTCCTGGTGCATGCGCGAGAAACTTTATATTGCCACAGCTGCATTTTGAGGAATATTTCGAAGACCATTGATAGTAAATGAAAAGGCATTTAGTGTATGCAACATTCCCAAAGTATCCAGTTGTCAGTGTTCCAGTGGCATACTTGTGGTAGAATATTTGTGACATGTATGTTGTTTATTAATTTTCTAAAACAAATGAATAAAACAAATATATTAAGCATTTAACTCGAGCTTTCATGATAAATTGCACAACTGTTAACTTTGAATGTAATCAAAGTTGATCATTTTACTGTTATTCAAAACCTTTACGCAAAAATACGGTTCGCATTCGTGACTTGCACATACGTGATGTGCATATATGAAACTCTCTAGAAAATATCCGCAAAGTTAGTTTCTTTAAGTGTTACCTTACGGACATTATAACAGATAGAGGTGTAAATAATTATAAGCAAAAATAACAAGAGACCTATAGAAGAGGCGTCGTCTTTAATATTGCGGTCACCTTGCTGTTAGTTCAAGTTCCGGCTTAAAACAAAAGAACGGTTTTACTTAAGACAATGCTACGCATCATAATTTGGCAATATCACATCATCAAAGGAACCTTTATAAGTTTTTCATTATTATTTTTGTTGCCTACAATAGTTTGGATCATGGAGCACTTTATAAAGTCCAGAAACATGAAATATAAAAATATAAAATATCTAACAATATAAGTATAGTCATCTTATTTTATGAAAATGTATTATTATAAGTGATCGTCAAGTAAAATTTACATACGCCGCATATTGGGGGTCGTTGACAGGACCCGCTCTTGTTATCTGTTGTGATGTAATATTACGTAATTTTGATGTGGTATGCAGCCGAGGTGTCAAACAATACAGTAAATAAGTTACTTTAAATAACACTGACAATCATATGACACTTTGGCTTCAAAGTGTTTCATTAAATCTAGAAATATAACAAAGTTTTCATGTACGTTCCAGCTCAATGGGTATGTTAACACATACTAGATCTCGAACTGAATATCTTAACCAGTCATTTAAAGTTGTTGCTAAGCAAACTTGGAATTCTATACCAGAAATCATCAGAAACGCAGTCTCCTTAAATGCTTTCACAAATCAATACAAAACGTATCTGCTAAATGTTTAACATGCTTTATTATCACTGGTATTTTGCTCATTTCTTTTACGTGTGAAATGTATCTTTTTATATGTGTTGCCTATGAAATGTATGTTGTTATGTTGTTGTTGTTTTATAGAAGGTCTCATCGAAAATATGTATGTACATTTAATTAAATTTAATCTTGATGTATATGCGTAATGAGTTTGTACCTTCTGAAAATAAAGGATTTATTATTATTATTATTATTATTATTATTATTATTATTATTAACAAAAAACATTGTAAAAAAAATGAGCGGGAAAACCAGCATACACAATTGTATCCGTTTTAAGGTAAAATGTATATAACTTTATTATAAATGTATAGTAAAATTAAAACATAAACGTAACTCACAAAATAAATGTAAAAGAAATGTAACTAAACCGGATTAAACTTGATTAAACTGTACAGTGGTGCACATAGCACGCGCATGCTGTATGTCGGATGGCGTGCCTTTTTTACCGTCAATCAGGGAGCCACGCGCGTGGCTTTTTTTCAACCAATCGTTATTTTAGGCGCAAACTGAATGAAGCCGTTCAAACTGGAAATTATGTATTTCATTTCGAAAAGGGTAAAAGGGTGAGTAAACTTTTAATTTGTTCTGAGTTTAATGAAGTACTTATACTTAACGGCATTTAATGAAATATGCTAGATTAACCTACGCAATTTAGCTTAAAACTGCATTTTAAACTTAATTTAATGCTTGCAGCCATACAAATTTTAAGGATTATTATATTATATACCTAACATCCTAAGATTGCATTAGTAAACCAAACGAATTTAATGTCAGTGGGACAGTGTAATTAGGCATAACATTGGCCTTCACATTGGCCTTTACTCGCATTTCAGGTAAGGTAACTGTTTATGTCACTCGATACGCTTTGGATCTCTACGTCGTACAACTTAAACCGTGTATTCTGGCTTTGATGCGGAGGCCGAAATTTGGAATTCAATAGCTGCCGGCAATATTTTTTATAATTGAACTGCAGGTTTATTTATCAAACATTATAGACTTTAGTTCTTGATATAGCATAATTTTACTCATTTTAAATTCAGAGAGATTATGTATTCATTTATCTATTTACAAATAAACATTGCATGAAAAACTGTTGAGCATTGCGAAATATTGGCAGTATCTACCATCAAAGATGACTTTGAAATTTACCTGGAATTAAATTTTAATATTATTGGGAAACAGTTTGTTCTGGTTAAAATGTAAAGTAATGTATATCATTACTGGTCCTTGTATCCTCCCGTATATATGTCCTGTATACAGGTCCGTTTACCCTTTCGTATATGTCCAGTATACAGGATGAGAATCAGGTCCGTACACTTTGAATATACAAGCTTGTATTACGGTTCCATTAATACGGTAAATACGTCTATGTTTATTACCCGTATCCTACGAAAATACAGGTCCGTATATCCCTCTGTATATGGTTGAAATACCATTCCTGTACACTACGTATGCGTAGCATATACTGTCTGTATTCCTGGTCCGTACATCTTTAGTGTACGGAAAGTAAATTTATTCATATATGGTTGAAATACCATTCCCGTACACGTCGTATATCTTGCATGTAAAAGTCCGTTATTCCGGATGTACAAGAAGATTACGATCTGTGTATATTGAAAAATACAGGCAGTATACTGGATATGGATTATTATACAAAACATACTAGCTTAAATATTAAGCAACGTTAAAACAGCTAAAAACAACAACTTTTATGATACGACCTTCGAAAATTTCCGTATATTTGAAATGTACTAGAAGTATACATACATGTATATTCAAAGAATACGGATGTCCGTATATGTGTGGAAAATATACGGGATTCCCGTAAACTAGATGTTCCATATACGGATACGTGTTCGAGGTACGTATATTATGCAATTACGTCCCACACACTCCATATATCCAAAAAATACGGGACCGTACACTCATATTGTTCGCAGTGTGGTGTGCTGAACATTTGTGAATTTGGTATTTTAAAATCCTTCAATGTATGACAACGTTACAACGCGGACACGAAAACATGTAAAGACGAACACACGGACGGACGGACGGACATATTTTCTTACTCATGGGTACTAAGGGGCTATGTTGCGTATTTCAAGTATTTATATGTCTAATGTTAGCCCCAATGAGAGACATTTTAGCTACACAAGAGCCTATTAAAATTTGCAGTCGTATGGTTTTATTTTTTTCTTTCTTTTTGTAATTTTTAGCAACATAAGCCCAAAAATAGCCACACAAGACATACAGAATAACTTATATCAAATATAATAAACTTTAACCTGTTGTTGCCATACCCACTTAATTCCCACCTTTTGGGCTCGGACAGACGGACTGGACGGTGCGATTTTAATATGCCCACATTTGGGGGCATACAAATCATATTCAATACACTTCATATTTTACAGAACGGTAAAAACTCTCAATCTGCACTTTTTGTTAGTTTTCAGTGAAAACTTTGAAACTCATTTGTCACATTGTGGGCATGGGTTACACAGTTAAGAACATACATCAAGTAATGTTGGTCTTAATGTCAGATACAATAGTGTCACGATCAACCATTAAGATACATCAGTTATCTGGATTGAAAGCAACCTTTATGCTACTTTTCTTTAATATGCCTAGAAGTTTTCCCAGAGATTATTAATATTTTTGGAGTTGTTGTGTTTCGGCAAATTTAAGACCATGCCAATTTAAAGCAAGAGAAACTATTTTGCGTCTAATCGTTTCAATTAGTTTATATCTTATAAAGTAATGATGACCATTTCTGATTTATGTTATGTGCATGCATGCACGGTGGTATAATTTGTCTCTATATCCCAAACATTTGGGTAGCTGCATTGAATATGTTGTATTTGTGGTCAGTTTTCAACATAATATATACATAATATATGCTTTATTTTTATTTAATGTTTAGTCTTTATTTTTATTTAATGTTTTGTCCTCGTGTGTTTGCTTTGTATGCTAGTGTGTGTTGGTAGTGTATATGTGTGTGTGTACATGATTGTGTGTGTGTGCCGTGTGTGTGTGCGTGTGTGTGTGTTGGTGGTGTGCACTTCTGGGTGCTGTGGGGCTCTTTTTGAGGCTGCGTTTTTGGTACGTGGCATTCCCTGTTTGATATTATTTTTGTTTTTAGTCCACTTGCTGCATGCTATCTCATTTCAATTTGTCTGGAAACGCAACTCAATAGTCTCTTAAACATTTTCAGTATCTTAAACCCTGGCTAACCCGTGAGAAACTGGGGTTTAAAAACTCAATTAGGTTATGCGCTTGTACACTGGTCTTACACATCATGTTCGTTATTAATTCCATTTTAACCTAACGTTTCTTTACAATCATGTAGTCGTGCTACAAGATGTGGCTTAATAAAATACATGAGCTGGATTTTTATATTTGTTAGCTTTCAGTATATTTGCGTGGTGTATTTTGTTAAAGATTTGTTTGTAATTTTTCAAATAGTAATATTTGCGTATGCAGGATTTAGAACTGTTACTGTTTCAACGATGGGCATAAATTATATGCACGATTGTTACCTAAAACAAAAGTAAGATCTGGGTTAGCATATTCCTTTCGATCGACAGTTGTGGTTAGTTAACTAAGCCGATAGAGACTAACAGCGAACCTGTTGAAATTCTCTCCCTCTGTAATATTCTATAGCGTTGTGAAATCATTTGAATAAATTGCATCGCTTTTCTGTAATTCAACATATCACTTTTCTTAAATCATGAGGATCACTCACAGTACTTCGTCCATCCGTTCAATATTTCCTCCAACGAAATTTCCTTGAAAGAGTTCAGAGTTCAAAGTATTATATTGTATGCATAGCTCAAAGAATTACATCCCATGCATTTTAATCACAACGTCACGCATATTTTATGGAATTATTTAAAATTATATTATGTTGTCTACAGTACATCAGTGGCTTAAAAGACGGGGCCACTGAAAAAGTGGTATCAGGCAGTTGGTGCAAAAGATAATACATTGCATGATATATTGCGTCCTATGAATGAGCCAAAAGATCAGTTTAATTTTTAACAGGATCTTCTGTGTCATACGTACACAACTTGCTGTTGATAAAGATTGTATTGTATGTAAAGCTGATTTCCAGACAGTCATATTGATGCGCGACATTTCAACCTAATGACAGAAAAAGGCAGTAGCTAGCTTCATTTTCATATGCACGTGTCTCGTTTGGGGAAAACTTATCCCCATCGACACCCTATCAGACGTGGTGTGCGAATGACTTAAGTTTCGCAAGATTAACATAATAATTCTGAAAAACAGTATAATGCTAGAGCACTCCATAGGGAAAATAAAGCAGCATAAGTCGAAAATCTCTATATAGCCTCATTCTGTGCATTTACTTGCGGTGGAAATTTAGACTTGTAATTGTTTCATCAAGTACCAACAATTGTCGTATGGTTCGATAAACTATATTTTGTGATCAAGGCAATTCAATTTTGCATGTGTTTGGGCATAGAGCACGTTGTTTTACGTGCATTGCCAATAAAAGATGGATGGTAGTCATCTTTCTATGTTTTCGCCTTGTAAGAATCTTAATCACAATAAGTTTATCTTCGTAAGTGTCTCTATGAAATGGTTGATCACTTTTAGCTCCTTGATCGGCCAATTTATCGACACTAGCACCACGGTATAAGAACATCTACTGAAGAGACATATTTGCACTTAAATTGTTTTAATGTTTGTTAAGAGATGCTTGTTCAGCTTTAGCCGAGTTATGAAGTCCCCGTCTTTAAAAGTTTAACATATAATTCATATTCAATATGTTAACACTATCTTTCCGATTGATTCTCATTTGGATCTTTACAACTTCCGAAGAATTGTTAGGATGTACTGTGAAGTTGGTTGCCTGTGAAAGATACTCCTTACGTATTAGTATCTTCAACTTCAATTAGAGGAATGCCTCTGATTGTACCTGTTTTGTCTTTTGGGAGCTGTACAGGAATTGCAATCGTGCACATTAGTCTACTTTTACTTTTCTGCCATAACTAAAAGGATGTCTGCAGCTTGTACATCATTTA
This sequence comes from Saxidomus purpurata, assembly GCA_022818135.1. Classification (NCBI taxonomy): domain Eukaryota; kingdom Metazoa; phylum Mollusca; class Bivalvia; order Venerida; family Veneridae; genus Saxidomus; species Saxidomus purpurata. The sequence goes on along the minus strand of JAFMSR010000133.1, from coordinate 62,367 downwards.
GCTCATTCTTGGTGAAGTATTGTTAGTAACTTACTCCTCCGAACTAATTATCGTAAATGAAATTAATGATATCCATATCAATGCTTAAAGGTCCATTACTAACACCAAATCGAATTTTCTTTTAAATCTTGAATCTTAACGGGCATCTTCTCAGAAGGAAATATATGACATACTGCATTGAATGTGACCATATTATGTTGACAATTTGAGTTTAACAAAAGAATTAATATATGTTGCCTTTTCAAAAACGAAAGTACGTTTTTCCGTTTTCAAATATCTTTGTAATTTGCCAGAAATCTCCCAGAGAGAGGCTGTAAATAGGTCGTACATGAATAAGCATGACTATTTTGAATTATAATTGAAGAACTTTACTTCCAATAATGTGCAAAGTATATGTCTGACTGTTTACAACATTCAATACAGCGAAAGTAGGACAAAAAGACCACTCAGGTCAATCTAAGGAAATACATAAACATTTACTCGTTTTACTGCAGCAGTTTTTTAAACAGGGAAATACTCCACGACTATTGTAAAGTTTTAGAAGCCATTTCTAAACTGTATTTACCTGTTACAATTACAGATTTAAAAGAAAATTCGATTTGGTGTTAGTAATGGACCTTTAATATTCCATAAATTATCATCAAGTTCCCTACAATTGCATTTTGGTAAATAGGAAAAGTTTTGCGTCATGTCTGTTCATGTTTACCTTTCATATACCATACATTTCATTACAAGCAACGACATCAACACAAATTGATAATTCTGTGTTGCAATCAAATGATACTTAACAACAGTATGGCAGATAAAAGACCACGCGTTTTGAAATGTACTGAGTGTATATCATGACATTGTTCATGAAAATAGTTAAACAACAAATTTGCCATGACAAATAAATAATGTTAATGGTATAGATACATATTTATTCTGTGTCATTCCATTTTTCAAAGGTACAGCTACCACCCTAATCTAAAACATTCCTTAGATAGATGGCGGCACAACAACCGGTAAATTTTGACGCTCAAATACATTAGTAGAGGGTATTTATAAAAAAAATGGGGAATATAAATCCTACAGAAATGATATTTGGCATGTGTGATATAGCTTAGAACGAGCTCACATATTTACGTGAAGATGCAATGAATTAAGTCCTTGTGTAAAAAGCTGACTAATAAAAAGTTTAAAAGTACACTTAGCCATCAAACTGCGTTCTTGTGTTACAGAGAGTGTATATACATATATTTATATCTAGTTCTACTTTCGCATATTTGATTCATACAAGTATGTTTTAAGGCAATGGTTTAAAATGTGTAATCATTTCTGAGAATTAAAGAACTATATTCCACATAGTTAACAACAAGAGATTGATCGTCTTTTCGCATTTATAAAACAGGTAAATAACTTACAGAATGCTAAGAAGAATACGAAATTATTGCAAATCCGCGACTACCTTTGCAAGCAGTCACTGGCATCCGAGAAAAAACCGCGAAAAGAACCGTTTAATGATAGTTACTTAATTTTTACTTCTTATACCAGATACTTGCCACGTTCAACAGACTGGATATTACGGTAACTGCCAGGGGGTAGCGCCAAGAATAAAAGTTAGAGTATGTACTGTTAAGGATAAAAATATAAGCCTTCTAAAGAGTCTAGACAATGAAGGTGGATATTTGAGCCTTGAAGACATCAACAGAGCTTACTGATACGATGTCGGATGGAAAACTGTTCCACTCCAAGATTGTTCGAGGCAAAAAGTGACTGTTGACCGTATATGCGGTCCTGGAGCGGGATCCAGTTGAGGTCTTGGAGTATGTCGGTGACGCTTGATCTATTCTATAGTTCAGCTTGTGAAGGTGAAGAATGTGGGAGACTTTGTCAAACGCCTTGAAGAAATTCATGACATGAACGTCTGTCTGTTTACCCTTTTCCAAATTTGAAGATAGTTCGTCCGTTAATTCTAAGAGCTGTGTTTCGAAGGTTCGACCTTTACGGAAGCCATGTTGTAGACTCGTAATAATATTTGTTCGACTAATTGTATGAAACCATTGTCGTCTAAACAGTTGACAGATTTGTAGCATTTGATTTCAACGTTTTAGATTTCCAGTCCCAGGTAAGTTGAAGTCAACGCCATTAATGATAGTAGCGTCGATGATGGTAGCTGCTCGATGCACTGATTCGTCAAACCGTGTAGGACTGTGTTCGTCGCTAGTTTGTGGATGGTAAAATGAGCACAAGTAGAGTTTTTCAAAACCCACCAGGTTAATCTTAGCCCAGATGATCTCACAATCAATCTAAAGCTCTGGTACATCTGTACTAAGTAGATTGTCTCTGATGGCCTTCTACCTTGACCTTTTTCAAATTTAGAAGTATCCCAAATAGATGAACTTTCTTGGCTATATATATATATTAAGTTTGACTTGTATTTAAACCCCTCGGGTTATCACTCCAGGTCTAAACGGTACACAACAACAAACGGTGTTTTTTCTCAGTCAATCTTTCAGTTAGCATTATAGCTAGATTGTGTACTTAACTCCTACACGGAGGACACGACTACCTAGTAAAATTCACAATCCTTTCAGACAAATATTTTGTTAGTTTGTGCCTTTTTTCTATTTTGAAAATTGCTAAAACACCGAATAAATACACCAATACACCAAGTTTCAGATTTTAGCTAATAATATTTATAATAAACAGAATATGATAGACATATGTAGGAAGCTCTGTTTCACATAACAAAAACGCCACTACATCTTTCTATGAAGGATTCCAATTTACTGAGATCTTTTTTTAGAACAAAATTCGATCATATCTTCTGAGAACAAGTTCGGTTATATTTAAATTGGGCTTAAATCCCACTGGGACGAAACTGTTTTGATTTCTGTCCTCTGGCCTGTTTCGTCGGGCCCTTAAGGGTGTTTCTCTTGGTGCTCTGCCTTCTGCAAATACATTGAGTACATACGTTTTTTGGTTCTCAAGGTTTGCTTTTTATATATTTATACACGAGCATTTTTGTGTTTTACATACCATGCCTTTTGTTTCCATTGCGTGTGTTAGAGATTCACCTAGCAGGGATTACTTTTATTTACACTGTCCTGTGACTTTGGAACATGGTGGGGGTAAGAGTGAGGTTGGGTGCGCACCATAAACCGGTTTAAGCTCCCCAGTGGTGTTTTTGCCACTGACCGTTCCAAGGCGGTGCCCCACTGTGTTCCGTTAATTGTTCGTTTTGTCCTCGTGTGTTTGCTTTGTATGCTTGTGTGTGTTGGTGGTGTGTGTTTGTGTGTGTGTGTGTGTGTGTGTGTGTGTGTGTGTGTGTGTGTGTGTGTGTGTGTGTGTGTGTGTGTGTGTGTGTGTGTGTGTGTTGGTGGTGTGCACTTCTGGGTGCTGTGGGGCTCGTTTTGGGGAGGCTGCGTTTTTGGTACGTGGCATTCCCTGTTTGATATTATTTTTGTTTTTTTGATTACATTCAACGTCCACACTTATGTTCTGTACTTAATCTTGTTGAGACTTTCGAGGAATAAGCAATAAATTGGTACAGGTAAGACACAAAATTGACGCTTACGCTGAACCCTGGGGTATGCCTGGATTACGTTAGCTGACATATCTATGAATAAAGTAAATTGCCAGTGAATTTTAAAAGACGTAAATTTGAAATATAATTATGTTGTAGCAATCAACACTGATTTAAACATCGTTATGCAATCCGAAGAATGGAGTGTATTACGTGACATGAATAAAGAAGTGTTGAATGGTGGACGACACAAGCCGTTCAACTGCACAACAAGGCATCGTGTGGCAATCATCATACCATACAGAGACCGAGAACACCACCTTAAAGTATTCTTACGACACATGCACCCTTTTTTACAGCGTCAACAACTTGATTATGGAATTTTTGTGATAGAAATGGTACGTAGTTGCATGCAATAATTTTAACCCAACATAGATAATATGACCAGCGACACGTGAAAATGGGCCTTCGGACAAATACTTGGAAACTAGCTTTCTTGCATAATTATTTTGAACAAACAATATTTCAATACCAATATGGACAATTTTCAGTTACCTACGTCCAATAGATACAAAATTACAACATTCTGAAAAGGTAAACCTTAGGCGTCATTGTACACTCTAAAAATGACGTCACATACCACAAGTTGACGTCAAAACTAAATTCAATTTACATGGGTAGTAAATTATTGCAGTAATAATTTTCTAACAGCATCATTTATTTATGGTTGCAACATTATATTCTCTTTCGATATATATCATATCTGGTGAAATAGTTCATGTCTTCTTTCCACGATATGATTTAATGGCTTTCCGTTTTTAACATTGGTTTTGCACTTAAAGTAGGTGACAAAAATGTAAATTTTATGTTGTTTTCATTCAATTCTTGTCAAATAATGTAACAAATGTCCGAAGGTACATTTTCGCGCGACGACGGTCATATACAAGATAATACCCAGCCAAAATCTTCAATCTTACAACAGACGCTGAACTGGAAATTTTTCTTCCTGATTATAAGATTAAGTACGAACTTTGAAAAATAATGTCTATCTACTGGTAATAGACCGCTGTTAAATGGGAAGATAAAAAATGTAAACAAGGTTGTAAACCTTGTTTTTTATCTAACATTTCAGTATCTAGTAGGAATATTAATTTTATCTATTTAAGTGTGTGTCTTGTTGTCAGCGTACTTAGATATGTGGAAACGTTTTACAGAGAATCGGTCACCTTTTCCAAAGAAATGGCGTTTTCTAAAATAAATAAAGTAATTGTGAACAATTACTAACTAAATCTAAAACAAAACATAAACCTTTCAAAAATTAATGGGCCTTTTGAAATTGTTGTTTTTACAACGATTGCATGTTATCAAGTAATAGTTCTTTAGGAAGTCTTCGATTAGTGGTGTTTACGTTGGAGAGTGGTGTGGATCCCTGGCTGCATTGTACCAAGGAAGTTGAACGGTATTTAGCGTGTGTTTCTTGTACGGGAGAAATTGGGTTTGATCTCTGAATGTGTCTCACAACAGACACTGAACTGGTATTAAAAGCGTGTGTTTTATGTGCGACATACAGTTGGTTCGATCTCCGGCTGGTTATACCATGGACATTTAAATATTACTGAGCAAGTGTTTCAAAATGGGAGATAGTTGGTTCGATCTCTGGTTGCATGCAATGGAATACGCTGAAACAATATTGAGCATGTGATGTAATGTGATAGTTGGCTCTATTATCTGGCTGTGCTTTACCAAACACGTTTAAACCGTACCGAGCATGCGTTTTATTTACAAGATAGAGTAGGCTCGATTCCTGCCTGAGTTGTGCCAAAGCTGTCGAAAGGTAGTGAGCATGTGGTTCATGTACTAGAGAAAGTTCGATCTCTGGCTGGTTCTTGCACAACATTTAGCCTCACTATTAAGATTATGTTCGAAAAAAGACAGTGTAATTTTTATTCAGTCCAGTTCAATTTCAGTAACAAATATAATCTCAACAAAGCGATTACATGTACTTCGGATTAAGCTTACTACTTAATTAAAAGTGCGGGATTGTGACACTTTCTTGATGAAAGCGTTGCTGAATGAAGGTTAATATTAGAGCTGTAGTGAGTGCCGTTTCTGCTGTCTTTTCTGTTTGTGTTACTTGTTTTAGTTGGTGTTATGTTTGATGTTGTTTGGAGAATTATTTTAATTTTCTGTTTGCATTTAGAACCTAGTATAGTTGATGGTACAATTGACTTTTATATTGGTATAATTTTTTTTTATTTACTGAAATTCAAAGGAACTCTTTTTCCCCATTACGTTTTTAACATACGATCACTGACTGGATAGCTAAAACATGCATATTTTGATATACTGCAGTGTCGAAACTTTCTATTCTAATGTCTACATACAACGCTATCAACTTCATGATAGCACTTTGGAATATTACATGATTAATACTCATTTAGCATCTGTGTTGTGCAAACCGCGTATCTGAAAGAGTGAATGACATTAAGCATACGGTTTGTGTGGTGTGTAAATGCAAAACTTGTATAGGTAGTTAACGATTCAAAGTGATAAAATTAGATTTTCTGGTTAAATATTGTATCAAATAATTTAATATTTTTCATAGCTGCCTATTTGTATGTTCCAACTCCACCAAAATTAAACATCTCTACAGATTAGTAATAATAAATAAATGCATAGTTTCTACCTACAATTTTGACATTATATGCACAAGAACTACGTTAGTTTTTTTCTGGCGCGGTGGTCGAATGGTAAACGCTCATGACAATCCAGTAATTCCTCGTTTGAATCCCGACCGGTTTCCTACCAATCTAGAGATGTACTGGTTAGAAACCTAAAGGTTATCTTATGTGCATCGATGCTATTCACTAGGCTAGGGTGTGGTACCCGGATTTTCTTGCATCTGCACCTGGTTCTTTAACCTGGGCCTGTCAGGAGTATTGGCAAGTTCACTTGGGGGATGGGAGGGAATCCTAGGTTCGGCTGGGACTTTAATCAATGTAAATTAAAAAAGGGTTTCTTCAGGAAATAAAACAGCACATGACAAAGGTAACTGTAAATTACTTACTCCTTAAATGTTTTGCAGTTATGTGGCCCATGTTATAGAGTAATCATCAATCAGTTACATGGTCATCATTTTTTGCACAAAACTGCTAAATATGTAATAAATAATAAGCCTCTTATATGATAACGAAAGGACTCTCATGTTTTTTTTCTATTTAGATTTGTCACAATTATTAGTTTAATCCTCAACTATGGCTGTCTTTATGATTTTTTTCTCGTTTATTACAGGTAGGTATGGCCGGTATAACAGTAAACAAGAAAACTGTGATACAAAGTATCAAAGTTGGCCGTAAAATAGTGTATTAACTTGATAATTTATTGCCAAATTGTTTTTTCTTGTTTCGAGAGACAGCTTCCTACTTGTTTGTTACATGAGCAAAGATGTTCAACATATTAACACTTTTATCTTAAAGCAACTTTATATTTTTAAAAAGCAATGATTATAATTGATGATACCAACACTCAATATTTTTGTTAAAAAAAATGTAACAGATGAGACAAGTCAAATGTTAATGCCTGGCATCAAGACGAAGCAAAGTCAGTAAACATCAAATACTGGTGTAATGGTTAGTAAATGCATGTATAGGCAATGTATGTAACTATTCACGTTAAACTATTCTTTATCTTACTTTTGTAGGCGATTTGCATTCATTTCATAATATGTGTGCAAAGAACTATCTACTACTTCACTAACATTCCCGTTTGACCGAAGCTGGTGTACAATACAAACTGTTTACTACGTTCTATACGTATGCAATTAACTTTTCACTACTCCACTTACATAAATAAACTTTTTCAAAAGCCGTCCTAAAAATAGCAATGGAATGCACGATTTTACTCGACCGTTTTTAAATAGTTTTCACAATCTATAAAGAACAAAGAAGGAAATGTTCTACATAATTAAAGAAAAATTGATTTTAACTGTCAGCGTTTGTATTTACTATTTTTAAAAGGTGTGTCAAATTTCAGAAAAAAACTTTTTTGTTTTTCAGATATGTCTTGTTTTCTCCAATTGCTAATGCAAAATAGCTTGTACATGTACATAATCATTTGTAAAAAATAATGTAGTTACATTATACTATTATAGTTTTATTAGTAATAAATTATAGTATATTAATTAGTATTTATGTGTTTCTATATAAGGAAAGATTGGTATGCTATACATATAAAATTCTCAACTACATTTAATACTTGACTACGCACAATGTCACTAATATATGGGGTTAAAGAAGGTATTTCAAAACCCGATTTTTATGGGGATGTGGTTTACAAACTTCGTAAGATTTTGGGTCATGGCAATTTTCCAACTATATTTGCTAAAATTATAAAACGTTCTGTTAAAAGAGGTTACGACCCAACTGTTTTGAGACACACCGCATGTTTGGTGTTCAACCCGTTTACAGTTGGACGCTACGCTTCCCTCTTTGATTGTGTCTGACGGAAGAGGGGGAGGACTCTGTGATGGGCAGTTTTTAAATCCCACTGGGACGAAACTGTTTTGATTTCTGTCCTCTGGCCTGTTTCGTCGGGCCCTTAAGGGTGTTTCTCTTGGTGCTCTGCCTTCTGCAAAGGCATTGAGTACATACGTTTTTTGGTTCTCAAGATTTGCTTTTATATATTTATACACGAGCATTTTTGTGTTTTACATACCATGCCTTTTGTTTCCATTGCGTGTGTTAGAGATTCACCTAGCAGGGATTACTTTTATTTACACTGTCCTGTGACTTTGGACTTTGGTGGGGGTAAGAGTGAGGTTGGGTGCGCACCATAAACCGGTTTAAGCTCCCCAGTGGTGTTTTTGCCACTGACCGTTCCAAGGCGGTGCCCCACTGTGTTCCTTTAATTGTTCGTTTTGTCCTCGTGTGTTTGCTTTGTGTGCTAGTGTGTGTTGGTGGTGTATGTGTGTGTGTGTGCGTGGTTGTGTGTCGTGTGTGTGTGCGTGGGTGTGTGTGTTGGTGGTGTGCGCTTCTGGGTGCTGTGGGGTTCGTTTTGGGGAGGCTGCGTTTTTGGTACGTGGCATTCCCTGTTTGATATTATTTTTGTTTTTATCGTTGTGATTGTTGAATTTTAAGACTGAAACTGCTCCCTTCTCGTTGAAGTGACGTATCTTCTTTGTCAACATTTCAAAAACGAAACGTCTATTGCACTTAGCTAATATAGGTTATGCTTGAAATGTAACACCAAGTACTAAGTCTTTTCAATAAGGACCACAATGGAAATAAGGGAGAATCACTTTTCCCTTTTTTGTGTTATCCTTGGTATTGATGTGCATATCATGGTTTATAAACGTGTGTATACATCTAATTATCTGTATATGTATGCATCATGTTTGTTTTTACCATGTTTGTACATCTGTGATATACTAAAATAAATCTATCTGTCTGTCTGTCTGTGTGTCTGTCTGTGTGTCTGTCTGTGTGTCTGTCTGTGTGTCTGTCTGTGTGTCTGTCTGTGTGTCTGTCTGTGTGTCTGTCTGTCTGTCTGTCTGTCTGTCTGTCTGTCTGTCTGTCTGTCTGTCTGTCTGTCTGTCTGTCTGTCTGTCTGTCTGTCTGTCTGTCTGTCTGTCTGTCTAATAAAGAGCAGTAAAGATAATAACTGATGAATAATTCCAATATATAATATAAATTATATACCCGGATCATGTTAACACATGCAGTCATTTATAAATTTGCATAAGCTATGTAAGTACTTAGAAAGGTTATTATTTAGATTAAGTGTTCTCACATCTACAATATTATACTTATAGAATTATAAATATCCTTGATATATTGGAACAAACTCATGCTTATTTCCTTTAAAGTTGTATAGTTTGCTTATTGATCATATAAACATATGAACATGGTTTCACTTGCTTTTTACCGTCCGCAGGGCGTTAGTTGTTAGGTATGACTCTGGTTTTCAATGTTTAAATAGTCAATGATAACATTTCATAACTTGGATCATGTTTGGAACCATGACATTATATACATGTGTTTAAGATATACAGTAAAGGTCATACAACTGCTGCAACAAAATATGAACATTTATAAAATGTTTTTGCTAATCATTGCTGTCTCTGTTCCTTCATTTAGAGAGATGAACTTCCTTTTAACCGCGGGATGTTGATGAATATTGGTTTTATGGAGGCAATTAAACAGCACGATTATCAATGTTTCATTTTCCACGATGTTGATCTTTTGCCATTGAGGGATGAAAACAAATATATTTGCGCCGATTATCCTAAACATATGGCAGTCGCTATTGATGCAAGAAACTTTCGGTAATTGCAAAGTTAAGATTTTCTTTTTAAACTAAAATTATAATTTATATTTTAGCTAATTCTAACATGACTCAAAAGTGTCTCTGTAGACAAAGAGTATACAATTAAGGTACTATTATCCATTTTAACATGACTCAGTGCTTTATATTCAAAGAGTAGAAAAAATAGGTTTTATTACGCCAGACACTATCACGGTTCGTACAGTAATCAGACTGTAAAACTAATGACTTTTCAGGGATTTTTCAAGGTAAAATTTGTAATATCTAGACACAGAAAACAGAGTTTTATTCCTGTAGAAGGACAAGCACTGTCGTAGTGGATTGGGGTGGGACAGTCATCTAGTTCTCTGCCTTATATTCAATTTAAACAGGGATGTTTTCCTCTTGCCTAACACAATAAAGGTCAATACTTACTTGGGATGATATACTTTCTAAGTGGTTTTTGTGTGTTATGGTTTAAGGTATGTCGATACATGAAAGAGTTGTTATATAGTTTATATTTTATACTAATTTATTTTAGTTATATTGTGAAGAAAGCTTCACACTTATCGAGTCACTCTCGAGTCCGCTTCCTTGAAAATCCAGTACCGGTGTCATATGAGGAGGTACAGTCGTGACCCTAGTGGGGCTTGAACCCGCAACCACCGGGGTGAGCGGCAGACACCGTAACCTCTACACCACCGCTCCCCTGCACACCACCCGAGTTGTTCTGTACCTTAAAGGAATAAAAACTTCAAGAATGGGTCCCTTTCATGGTCAAGGCCCTTTCGCCTATATGATCAATATTGATGTCTTTCGTGCATACGTTGCAATCTTCTTTGTGTGGTTTTTAGGCTTTCAACCATAGATAGTAGACACAATTTCCCCTTGGAAGACGCAATTTAACCTATTATGATGACGTAAAACACAATATCGGTCTTGCACTTACTTAACGCATGTAAATATGCATGGATTCGTTCAAGCTTTTTATGTAAACGTATAAACTCATTTTACCCTCAGTAATGCTTCCTTTACTAATGCCTTCATCAAAAGTTTGATTTTAAGGATATTCATATCAAATCAGGTACTTTCTTCACAATTCAAGTACATGTGGAGTCTTTTTTCACGGCTTACCTAAAGCACTTTTCAAAACTCTATTCGTGTTCAAGGACTTTCAAGGACCTGTACAAACTCTGACAACGTTTTAACGTGAGGACTGAAATGATTTCAAAAATGACATTATATTAACCGCATGACGTTAAATAGATATCCGCATAGAAGAAAACCTGTGCATTTATTAACCTTTTGTAATATATGGTCATGCAAGGATCGAAATAACATCCTTTTCAGCGTTGTTACCGCCTAATAATAAACTTTTTGTCGTTCTGATTTGCAGTTATAAACCTTTCAGTTCTAAGACTTTCGTGGCATCAAAACACGAAAGCATTGTTTATTAGACGATGAACACCGCTTGAACGGATATTTTTTCATAGTTCTAGCATGGCACGTTTTCTTTTGTTGAAGAAAGAAGAAACTCATTGATTGTAAAGTCAGCAACTAACAACATAATGGCACAAGAGAAGTCATGACGTCACAAATGACGTGAAATTTTGTTTTTGACGTACTTATATTATAATGTCTGCGTTAAATAAAGCCCGTTGTATGTAATATTAAGTCATGTAAGAAACGGAATAATGTCCTTTCGTTCATTGTCTGATGAAGCCTGTGTCATTCATGGTTTATTTCTGTGTGTCAGAACTTGCTTTACATTACTGCTTGCATTTCGTGTTATTACCGGTGTCACCGTTATGTATGCATTCAGCGAAACTTAAATCTTCATTCTAACACAACTGAAAATTTCTCGAAAAGAAGGATTTGAGCGTAATATACTACAAAGTATATCACTCTAGGCGTCCGGAACTAACTTTGACTGCTGAAATTCCCTTCTGCGTAATTTTCACACAACATCTACGAGTGTGCATGCGCTAATACGCTTGGGTCGGTATTGTTGTGAATGAATTCACGTGATGTTAAACAAATCGTAGTAAAATTTTCTACACTGCCGGTATCGCCAGCAATATCAACAACAACAAAAATAAGACGAATAGCGTTTTATTTGAGGAGTAAAAAAGAACAGCCAAAATTTCATGAAATGCAAGGAATGCATGGAATACTACAAGTTCAAGGCAGCGCTTACATTTAAGCGCAGCAAATAGTTACCCCTTCGAACATTTTTTTGTTTAAATTAATGTGTTAGGATGGAAATTAGAATTGCGTGTCGTTTAGATGCTTCGTAAAATATCACCCAGGCCTTCGGCCTTCGTGATTATATTACTACGCATCTACACTCCACACAGTGATATACTAACCGGTATATCACTCAAAAGTGAAATGGGGTCTCATCCAGATATTAAGCTAACATAAGTGCTCTTTTGGACGGACCTTGATAAAATTCTCATCAAATCAAAATCAAAAGTTTTAACAATCATTTCATTAATATTGCAGATAAGGTTAAGAAAACAAAGTTCAATGAAGCAAACTTTACTAGTCTCAAATTACATATTGAGGATAAATTTCAGAGCTTTTCCTTTAGCATTAATCATATAACCGTTTCTGAAATTAAAACAATTATAGAACAATTAAACATTAATAAGGCAACCGGTATTGATGGCATATCCCCTCGAATAATCAAATTATCTGTAAATTGTATCGTAACTAGTATTACTGCAATCATTAATAAATGTATAGATCAAAATATTTTCCCAGAGAAACTTCAAAAAGCTTGCGTTTTACCTTTATATAAAAATGGGCCAACTGACGATTTAAATAACTATAGACCTATATCTATATTACGAACCATTTCGAAGATTTTTGAAAAACACATTGCAGTACAATTACAAAATTTCTTTCAAACAACTGATATATTACATGTTGCTCAATCAGGATTTCGAAAAAAACATTCATGTCAGACCGCTGTTATACTTCTAGTAGGTAAATGGTTAGGATATATTGACTCTGATAATCTTATTGGCACGGTTTTTCTTGATTTTAAAAAGACTTTCGATATGGTAGACCATGAACTTTTACTGCATAAATTAAAATGGTACCATTTTACATCGGATACTATAGAGTTGTTTCGTTCATATTTATCTAACATAATCCAGATAGTAAAAATAGGCGTTTGTCAGTCCGAAGAACAAATCATAAAGACAGGCGTTCCCCAGGGTTCGATATTAGGGCCCCTCTTATTTCTCTTACATGTAAATAATATACCTTGGGTTTCAGAATACGCAATAATAGATACATGTATATGTTTGCAGACGATTCAACTTTATACGCTGCAGGAAAAACTTATTCACAAATTGAAACGTAATTACAGACTGAATTGATAAGTATAAATAACTGGTGCTGTATTAACAACATGGCACTAAACCCAATCAAAACTACATGCATGCTTATTGGATCGCCCTATAATGTGAAAAGATCTCAACCCCTTGAGCTTACCATACTTGAGTGTCCTATAAAAGTTGTAGAAAGTCAAAAGATACTTGGGGTTTACGTTGATCAACACTTAAAATGGAATCTACAGATAGAGAAATTATGCATAAAACTGTCAAGTAAATTTACACTACTTCGTAGAATATCCAAATACCTCACTCTAGAAATGAAACAGATGTTTTATAATGCATAGTTTCTTTCTGTTCTTGACTATGGGTCAATTACATGGGGAAATTGTACAAAACAGCTCCTTTTTAAACTAGCCAGTCTTCAAAAAAGTATCATAAGATGGATCTTAACAAAGCCTTTGCGTACACCGTCGGCTCCGATGTTTAAAAAATTAAAGTGGTTAACTGTTCAAGATCGTCACAAGTTTCACATTGCTACTATGACTTATAAAGCTCTTCATAATACGGCACCTTCGTACATATGTGAATTTATCAGTATTTCTGAAAATAAAAGGTATCATTTACGTTCCAGCTCAATGGGTATGTTAACACATACTAGATCTCGAACTGAATATCTTAACCAGTCATTTATAGTTGTTGCTATGCAAACTTGGAATTCTATACCAGAAATCATCAGAAACGCAGTCTCCTTAAATGCTTTCAAAAATCAATACAAAACGTATCTGCTAAATGTTTAACATGCTTTATAATATAGGTGTTTTGCTAATTTCTTTTGTGTGTGAAATGTATCTTTTTATATTTGTTGCCTATGAAATGTATGTTAATATGTTGTTGTTTCATAGAAGGATTCATTGAAAATATGTATGTTCATTTAATTTAATTTAATTTTGATGTATATGCGTAATGAGTTTGTACCTTCTGAAAATTAAAGAATTTATTATTATTATTATTATTATTATAAAACATCAAGAACGTCGACCATGTACAGTATGACGTCATGCGTGACGTCATAAAATGGCAGAAAATAAAAAACGTCAAAGAAATATGCAAAATCGGTATTTTAATCGAAAATAAAAAGGTGTTCCTTATGTCGACCACAGCTTGCATCAGCTATGTTCCATAAATAAATCATTCAGGCGTGGAAAATATTTCAATTTTTGAACAAATGTATAATTCTCGGTGTGACATTCTTAAACGTGGGAAATAGTAGAAAGCGTATCATTTGCACGACCATTTTGGACGTCGAATCTGTGCTACAAAGCACATACATTTCATTCATGTGTTTAAATGAAATGAATTGATAATTATGTGTACTTAGCACTATTTCTTTAAATCCTAATTTGAGGACTAGGATGTAATGATCTGACAATATAGGCGTGATGATACATTTTTTATCCTCTAAACTTAAGATAACAATTTTATTTAGGCGTTATCTGCGTAAACTATTGTAAATATAACTTTAAGTCATTGTTTTGCACCAGTCAAACATTTAATTAACGCCCTTTATTTTGTTTGATGTGCGTGAAGGCGATCTCAATGACACGCCTGTTGTTGCTGTTGTTGTAGGAGTTTAACGCCAGTTCCAACCGTATTTTGGTCATTTAACAGGCGGGCAGTTTACCTAACTATCGTAGTAATAGACTCATATCCTCCGTAGGAAACTTCTAACTTTCTCATGTAAAGAGACATGGCCGGTAGCAGGGCTAGAACCCATGACCCTCAATCTATGAGAGGTTATAGTGATTATAAACTGTCGACCACAGATATTAATCATATCATCTGGTTCATATTTTACATTGAGTTCATAAATATCATGAAATAAATGCTTGAAGTTAAACGTCGAATTCATGAATTGTGTCAAACGTATACAATGTACATTTTTGTGAATCAAGTCGCAGTATACAGACCAAGAATAATCACAGACTGATACTCGCTTAGGAAATTTAAACTTAAGCGAGATCACACGCACAAAAACAGGATTAAAAAGCCGTCTTCAACATGCGTTCAACGTCTGAGCAAATCTTTCCGCTGGGCGTGTACATTACGCACGCTTGTTATTAAAACAAATCCAGATAAGTTTGTTACTAAAGTAAAATTTACTAAAATAGTATTATTATACTCCCCATACACTTTACCCTAGCTCGGCATTTGTGTCTCGCTGTTCGTAATTTTTCATAAGTTTGTCTCTGGGAACTGTTTTTATTACGAACTTACTCTAGAATTTATGGTACATAGTACAACTCAAAATCCCCGATAAGGATTTTAGTATTTTGAACATGATCCTGATATTTAACAAGCATTTTGAGATATATTACGATTCCGGAATACTGCCGAAATCAACAATCTGCACATACGTTTTAATTAAAAACACACTTATACTATTACCTTTCTTCGAACATGATCATTAAAATAAATAAACGAACGTTTATATTAAGGACTGTTTCTACTGAAAATAAAGGTGAGTATGGACCAACAAAATGTTCGCAGATTCTGTTACAAGCCATTTGGAGTATCAAATGCACGTATTGAATGTACTGATCTTCAAATCTGCTTCCACAACTAGTTGGAGAAGGACAACAAATTATTTAATCTTTATCATTTTGACAGCACTTACAATAATATGCTTACCATTATACAACGTGTTTTCACTGCAGCGTGTATTTAATTTCAGTCGTTTACGACCGATGTTTGATTAAAAACATGTGACTATCTCATATTTGGCGGGAATATTTTCTGGGGGAACTCGTCGGAAATATCATCATTTTTGCTCTCGGCAGTTTACAGAACAAGGACATATGTAAACCATAGTAATCAAGTCAAATGCAGTCTAGGTGCTTGCTGCTGGATAACTTTTGAATTCCCGCTCCACAGAATTTCAAATTCATTGCTGTATTTAAATGATCTTTTTTAATTACTAATTTATTTATTCCCGATTGTAAAACAACTTCTTACATCTTATAATAATAGCTCCCAATACTCATTTCAGAAATTATCAATCACAAAGAGAAAGAGAGAGAGAGAGGGGGGGGGGGGGGGGGGTGGCTATGTGGAAATATGTGTCTTGCTTAAGGACCGTGGCATTGATAGGGATCGAACCCAGGACCCTCCGATCCAAAGGCTCCACAGCTTATTTATATTTGTTACACTAAATAACTATGAACATTTCCAATTAAAAATTATGTAGCAGTTTTGTGAAAAGCGTGAAGGATGTTTGATAAGACAAGACAACCAACCGTGATGCCACACTTCTGACATAATAAAGCGCGAACATTCTTAGCAATAATAATATAAATATCACATGCACTTATTACATGCGAAGCCTCAGTTGACATTACTTTTCTCGGTTTCACAATATCTGCTATCACCCTCAAGTGCATGTGATATTTATTTTATTATACCGAAAAACTACGAATTAAGAAATTGTCAATATTGATATAGACTAGTGTCTATAATCTTTTTTAGACTTACAAGGGTGTTACATCATGATGTTACATGGGTAACATCATTTTTCTTTAAACAAGTGTCTATTAATCTATTTTTAGACTTACAGGCGTGTAACATCATGATGTTACATGTGTGACATCATTTTTTGTTCACCGATGCGGTATGGGAATTTTATATTGGGAAAAACACGTGAGGTATAATAAAACAAGTTAACGTGTTGATATAGAGTTGTGTAGAGGTTAAAGTGACTGCCGGAGTTTTGTTGATTCGAGCCTTACTGGGGTCACGACCGTACCGCCGCATATGACTTTTTTTCACAAAGCGGACTCGAGAGTGCCTCGATAAGCTGCAGTTTGTCTTCACAATCGAACTAAAATAAATTAGTATAAACTAAATAGGTTTTCCTTGGATAAAAATGTAATATCACGATTTTCTAATTCTTAAAGTCCCAGTTGTGCAATTACAAATAGTATTTATTTTTCCAAGAAAGATGTCTCACCAGCGGAAGATTTAATGACCTTTATTACCACAATGAACATACATATAAAATGATGTTTTCCGACCACCTCAAAAAGCGTTGATGTTTGCAATTAACCGCCCGCTATTCCAGTAATAACGAGAACTATCTTTTAAAAAGATGGTCGGCGCGATTTTCAGTATGTGAAAGAGATGGGTAGATTGCATAGTAAAACTTCCTATCAAGTTATATCTTTATTCAGTAAGAAGGCCCCAACTGTCACAGGGTCCCTGACTGGTACGCGAACCCGGGACACTTCGCTTATATGGCAAATGCTCTCCAAACTGAGATAACCGCTTACGCATTTTCTCCCTAGCTGCGATTAAGTCCGTACCGTCAAATCAAGAAAACAAACTTAATCCTTCTTCTTATCAAATATGTAACTCAAAATATTGACCGTTATTTCACTCATAATTTACATAAGTCGGAAGTAACAACACATTATGTTGATAGATACGAACTATTTACGTACTTAAATCAAAGCGCTGAAGGCACTGATTTTTATGGGTAAACACATGCGCCTTTGAGCTCACTGCTCTTTTAATAATAAATCACTTAGAAATATGCCCTGGACAAGATCACAAGGGTAGAAAATGCATGAAATAAGTTCAGTAAAGTAATGGTTCTTGTATATTATATTACCAGAAGTTTTCCCTATAATTGTGAAAGTTATTTATAATAATTATAAATATATATATATATTTATATTAAAAAAAATTCATACAATTATATACATGTAATTCTTAAGATAATTTTTGCTTTTAACTACATGTAAATTATTGTCTGTTTCTGTTTAATCATTTCTTTAACTCAATCTTGACAGCCTTCCTTTTGATAACTACTTTGGTGGAGTGAACGCTTTCACAAAAAAACAATTTATAAAGATCAATGGGTTTTCTAATATCTATTTTGGATGGGGAAGAGAAGACAATGACTTATTGCTTAGGTTAGTATATCTTATACATTTGTTACAAAATATAAATTTTTTACGTTTTTCTAAAACGTTTTTGAGTACATTGTTTCAAAATTTCGTCCTTCATCTTTAACATTCAATGTAATATTTTTTGTTGCATGACGTTACCATTAAAACTTTCCTAGAAGTTGCAAATCGATTGGTTTAAACCGACAACTATTATCTTGGAAAGAAGAAATTGAATTACTTTGTACGTAGTTTCTTTCTTTTTTATCATTTATTTTCAAATCTCTAATTGTACACAATTATATTTAACAATATAATCAAGCATATCTATATTGTTAATATATTTCAAAAGTGCAACAAAGACCTCTTTTTTTTGTAAACTGGTTGCGTTCTTTGTTGAAAAAAGCTATAAAAAATCTAAAAGTATGCATTTAAAAAAAAGGGAGATGAGATTTTTTTACATTCTAGATCGTTTTCATGCAACATAACTTCGTTCATTTTCATTTTGATATGGTTTTTGAAAATCATGTCTATGACAACCTATTGTAAGTAAAAAAGTTTTATTCTGTGGTTTTCTATATTGTTTTCAAAAAAGACCACTTCCAGTCATGATGTTCGATTTTGTTTTGTATGAGAGCTATTTCTTTCTCTATATTTATTCATATCTGCAAATAATGCTTAAAAGTTTCAAACTAAGGCACTATTTTTTATATTTTCATTTGAAAAATATATAATTTCATGATTAATATGATCAAATTAATTTTACCCAGGTTAAGCTATTGTGACCACTCACAGTCCCGCGTGTCGTCCAACGTTCGTTCATATCTTCTTGTGAAAACATACTGAACATATTTCAACCAAACTTCACATGAAACATCAGTTAAAAATAGTTCAAATGAAATATTTCCAATTACAACTCTGGTTGATATGGCAACAAATAGGAACAAAATCACAGAATGCGGGTGATTGACGCTCGTCTGATTTGATCCTTTTACAGTTTTTGTATTACCATTTTTAAGTGCAGTGTCCTTGACTTTGACCCCGAAACACTTGACACTAAGTTGTGTTACAATAATTCAACTACAACTAAATACACGTAAGGACAAAAGTACTGTCCGGTATAATTAAATAAATACAAAAACTGAAAATGGATATTTTGTTCATAATTAGAAAAGCATAAGAATATCATCATTTTCGAGTCAATTAACACATTTTCAATGTTCGTGACGTCGAATGGAATGTTCGTGGGCGTTCAACGCACGTGCAAAATGTGTTGTATGCTCACTGTCCTCCAGCCGACATAAAACGCGCACATTTTTCTATCTTGAAAGCTTCGTAATAACAACACATGTTGAGTATTTGTCTAAATGTTTACGTCTTTCAATGAGACTATCCTTTTGTAACAAAAATCACTTGAAACGTTTGTGATTATAAACTTCATGTACATAAAATTTAGATAAATGTGAAATTCATGGTTTATGCCGTCACGGTTGATTGAATGCTTTTGTATATAATTCTTTACACCTTGTAATGTTGCAAGTAGTCTCAAAACATAAATTTGCAAATACAAAATTAAAAGCAATGTACAATTAAAATTTAATTAAACAATTTTGAACCGGACATAACTTTTGTCCTTAAGTATATATTGTTTTTTCTCATTTTTCTATTTTTACAAAAAAATCCTTGACCTTGACAGCATGAGCCCTAAACACAATCCCAGTAAAAGTCTTTATTTATATATACTACACACTTATTAATTTTGTTACATTAAGTCAATTGTTACTAAAGATATTGAATATATTACTGTTTGTCTACTGAAGTTACAGAAAGATAGATAGATAGATAGATTTATTTAAAGGCCTGGGAAAAAGTATAAAAGGCAGACAACCAGAAAAATGGCCACTGTTGTTGAACTCTGTATGCTGTCTGCTAGCATAATCAGAGAGAGATAGAAAAATGAAATTTCAAAATTTAGAGAGACATACCACATATAATTTGCTATAAATTGGCACACCACTTCTTTATCATGTAAGAAATATTCCTTGAAAGTTTTAGATCTCTGTGATACTTAGAAGTACTACTTCTAAAAAAATATTTTTGAAACAGTTTAAAAATTCAAATTTCCCAGTGTATTTGATTGACAGTTGTACAGAGGTTATGACCTTTCTCTTAGCCAACTAGATTTCTCAAGGTATAAACATTCTCACCATAGAGTTTGACAGATAGCCCTAAATAAATACTACAGGGAAAATACTACCCTAGCAATGAACTTGAGTGGGGTTCGTTTTGTGGGGTTCGTTTTGGGGAGGCTGCGTTTTTGGTACGTGGCATTCCCTGTTTGATATTATTTTTGTTTTTTTGAATTTATTTTATTTATGTATGTAAAATGTATGATTCCATACAGGCATGAAACATGGGTTTCTCATTAGAACTATAGATAAAATTACTGTAATTACTTTCTGATCAAGAGGTGAGGTATTGGTCAGTTCTAACACAAAATTGAAATAGTCTATCTGGTAAAATAGGCAAAGTTGGTATCAAAAGAGAAAAGTAAAATAAATATGTTATCTTTTAGTATATAAGTTGACTCAATTGAAACATACACATTCTAAGTTACAATTGAAACACATTCAAGGTATATTGACAATGCAATAATTTTAGTAAAATTGATATAGTGCCATCATCATTATTCTTGATACAGAAGGACTCTCCCAACTAATTAATCCCAAATTTCTAGTATCATAACACTTCTACTCATTGCGACTAAACATCAATAAATGCATCCTGATAGCACTGCTATTACCTTTTCATCAAATTGTAAAATCATTACCCCAATAAAGTAGCTAGGTACATACACACAACTTCTTTATCTCTCCTGAATGCTGAACTCTCCTACAATGTATACTATTGCTGACCACATGTTTATATTTACAAGCATGCTGACCTCAGGTCATGATAATAAAACCCCGCCTCTTGTGCCTAATATGCTTAATGGCCATCCGTACGGATATCTGAGTTCACAGACCCCGGTATATCACAGATGTACAAACATGGTTAAAACAAACATGATGCATACATATACAGATAATTAGATGTATACACAAGTTTATAAACCATGATATGCACATCAATACCAAGGATAACACAAAAAAGGGAAAAGTGATTCTCCCTTATTTCCATTGTGGTCCTTGACATTGATGGCACACCACGGAAAGGCACGATTATTTACTTCAAATGAATTAATGGCATCACATTTGTATAATATCACAGACCTATGTTATTACAACATCAATATATGGATGAGATCAAAGTATTGTATAACAAAAAAAATCAGTTATATGAGCATCAATCAGTATTATGACACTAAAAGCACAGACTAGATTAAAAAGTAATATACCAAATATACCTATTCAAGCATTAAACTTAAAAATGCACGGAGATCGTTATGAATGATAAGACACTAAAACAAAAATACAAAGAGATCGTTAAGAATTATAAGACATAATGTTAAAACTAGGACAAAAAATGAAGTTTGACGGCTTCCTTAAAATGCTTAAAAACTGTAATATTACGTATCAATTGTGGCAAGTTATTCCAAAGGACACACCCCTGATAAGCAAAAGACTTTTTACCAAATCCCTTCACCTTGGGAACAAAAACAACCACTGTCATTAAAATTTAACCTGGATGGGTCATCAGGATTGGGACACGAGGTTACCCTAAACCTTGTACGATGAGTGTGTAATGAGTGTACAGGGTTAAAATGTTCACCCAGGTAATCTGGAGCTATGCCTGACTAAACTTTGAAAACATGACCCAAAATAATTTGGTTTACCCGTTTTTCAACCGGTAACCACTTTAAATACCTAAACTGGCCTGGACCAACATGAGACATAGAATCCATATTCAAGACGAATCTCACTAATTTGTTTTGGGTCGTTTGAAGTCTATTTTTCAACAACTGTGTCAAACTTTGGTACCAGAAAGAACAGGCATAATCAAAGTGGCACTGGATGAGGGATGTAACCAATAGCTTTCTTGTATGTTGTGTTAGAAAATCACGCTTTCTATATAGGAACTTTAACCTAGCGTTGGCTTTACTAATTACTGACCTTGCCATAGGCTCACCAGACAGGCTTTGGTCCAAAGTGGCGCCAAGATATTTAACTGAATGGACAGCATCAATAATCTTGCCATTACATGATATTCCATACCGGAATGAGACCTTATTTTAGGTTTTGAGCCAAACAAAATGGACTCTGTTTTACCTAGATGCAAAGATAACTTGTAACAAATAAGCCATTCACTGACTGTTTCTAGTTCACTGGTTAACACAGTTTCAATCTGGTTTTTACTTTTACCTGTAACCAATATGCCAGAATCATCAGCATATAAAAGTAATTTATTTTTTACCACTGCTGACATGTCATTGACGTAGATTAAAAATAAAAGAGGACCAAGTATGGACCCTTGGGGGACACCACATGTGATATTAGAGAGAGAAGATGATGTACCAGATACAGCAACCAGTTGATGTCTATCACATAAGTATGACCTAAACCATCTGACGGCATCTTCACTTAGCCCAAGGGCTCCAAGTTTCATCAATAGAATACTGTGATCAACAGTGTCAAAGGCCTTCTGGAGATCAAGCAGTACCATCCCTACCATATGACCCTTATCCATTTGGAATCTTATATAGTCAGATAAGTGTACAAGACATATATCTGTCGAAAACCCGCGCCTGAAACCAGACTGAAAACTATATAATATTTTTTTTTTCAACGAGATACTTTTCAAGTTGATCATATACAATTTTTTCAAATACTTTTGATACAATTCTAAGAACTGACATCGGTCGATAATTACCAACCTCAGTCTTGTCATTTACTTAAACAAAGGGACAACACGGGCAGACTTTAAATCATCCGGTACTACGCCTTGAATAATGGACAAATTGACAATATGAGTGAGAGGACTAGCTATGATGGAGGCACTGTCCCGTACAAATCTAGCTGGTATTTGATCTAGACCAGTAGCTTTATTAGCACTGAGCTTATTTAAGTATTTTAAAACACTGTTTTCTGATACAACTGAAAACGAATAGCTATTAGGTTTAACACCTTTATCAGTATTGAAACAAGAGAGAAATGTTTTTCCATATTTGTTATAACAGGATGGAAGTTTCTCAACAAGTTTAGAAGCAACAGAAGTATAAAATGCATTGAATGTTTCAGCTACTTTTAGCTTATCAAAACAGATTTCACCATCTAAGTTCAATCCTATGTTATCAGAAGAACACTGACCTTTTTTTGAGGGGAGACCAAGACCTTTTAAAGTTTTCCACAAAGTTATTGAGTCTGACTTATTTTCTGTAAGTTTTTCTGTAAAGTATTTCTGTTTAGCGGTATGAACATGATTCTGAGCTTTGTTTCTTAATTCTTTGAAAATAACAAAATTTTCATCACATTTATTTTTCTTAAACTTATAAAAAGCTTTATCTCTGTCTTTTATATATTGTAGAATTTCTGAATTAATCCATGGCTCAGTACGTTGTTTAATACGAACTTCTTTAACCGGAGCGATATTATTTATAACTGACATGAAAATTAATTTAAAATTGTTCCATGCATCTACAACAGTGTCACAAGTGATAACTGAACTCCAGTCTGTATTTAACAAGCATTGCTGAAAATCTTCCTTACTATAGTTCTTCAATGACCGAAGTTTCACTGTATTATGTTTACCAATAAAATTTTTTGGAACCTTTCTGGTACAGAATATCATCTGGTGATCACTAATACAAACATCCATAACACCACTATGTGAAATTCTTTCACTGTCAGAAACTAATAATACAGTGACCTTGACCAAAGTACGTATAACGTGCGTCCACTCATCGTGTTTTTGCCAATCGTATATCGTGTATCATATCGTATCATTCATCGTGCAACGTGCACCATATACTATACACGATACACGATATACGATTCCCGATGCACGATAATCCATACGGTATACGTACGATTCGATGGTGTATTCCGTAGTTAATCGTTTTATTTAGCGTGTACATCTCCCAAAAAATGCTGATTTCAGTTTATATTTTTTAGTATAGTTGCAGGCAAGGTCTTTCAAATAGTACTATTTGAAAGACCTTGTTGCGGGCGAGAAAGACATCCGGGACAGGTCAAAGATATTTTCACCTCATATCCGAAATTTAGATCTATTTTTGCAACGGAAAGGACATCTTTTTCTCATCTAAACTGCTGTTTTCAATGCATTCCTTAAAGTGCAGCAGACAAGGTACGCCTGCACCGAAGCAACATATCGTGGGTATGATGTTTTTTTATTTGCTAGATGCAAATAATACTCCGAATCAACTACACTTTTACGAAATTATTTAAAGTCCAATAAAAAGTTGTTTCTGGTAATCTGGTAATCCTTTTTAAATTCCCGATATTGAATTAAAACTATGAATTATACTGCCTGATTGGAATAATATATCCGTTAGCTGACATAAAGAGAAAGGCAATTAGGTAGTGGGTTTGACTGATTAATTAGTTTGAGCAAGGTCTTTCAAATTACTATTGAAAAGGGGCATAGTTTAGGGGCCTTCATCCAGGACATTCCATACTCACCCACAGAAATGTATGCCAGGATTCGAACCACTATCCTGGATGGATGGTGTAGAGAATTGAAACTTAAAAAACACATTTTGCGCCAAAACAGTGCGACCTGGCCGTCCTATGGGATACTCGACAAATTACAAAATGGACAAATCAATAACACGTCTTAGGCTGGGCGCAAACTTACTACCAACCAGCTCGGGTTTGTACATACTTTGGGTTGACCAGGTTTGCATCCAGTGCATTGTAGAATGTAACACTCCTCATTGACTATTTGACTGCATAGCTTTCACCACACAGAGACTAAAATTTAAGCCAGAAATGGATAAGCTTGGACTTGCATGGCTTCACTATTAATGATTATTCTGCAGTCCAAGAAAAGCCCTAAGTAAATGTGTATAGAGGTTGTTGGAAAATAACACAGTAGACTGTCAAATGACTGATAAAATTCAGTAACCTAATTTACTCCAGTTGCTATCAAACACCTGTCTGTAGGTCACTAGTCAAAATCCTAAACAATTCTTGTATAAATGCAATTTTTTATATTTAGCAAGTACTTAGTATTTCAATTGTAGTAGTAAATAAGCTTTTTCACTGGTTAGTGGGTGTTGATTTATATTGGCAACCCAAGAACATAAAATTCATTCTTGTTATTATTTAGCAAATCATAGTCTGCACATAACAGAAATTAGCAGGGCGTGACAGGTGACATGTCAGTAGGGGTTGCCCAACCAATGTACCTGTTACATGCCTGTTTCAGTTATAAAATACTGTAACTGTTATTTATATCTTATATATAATTTAATACTGTATGGTAGTTTGCACTGTCTGTATGGCACCATATAACAATTATAATTAAACAAATATCACTGGCTATTATCTGTTATCTGTGGGGGACGGAGGGGGTAGGGGGGCAGGTTCAGGATAAATGTAAGCCGGTTTCTGCTTACAAACCTACTCCTACTACCTCCAGTTGAATGAAACATCAACCATATCATGATCATTAAGTATTATATATCCTTGCCGGTTTGGACTGGCCTCTGGCCATACAGATGCTAAATCTGATCACCTGCATCTTTCTTACCAGTTTAACTATAACAGACTCTTACTTCAGAAGGGGGCACATAGAAAAAAATGATTTTATTCAAGTTGTATACCTTGAAATAAGTTTTATTAGATTTGTAATATATATCCATCTTCTGAGAACACTCACACTTGATTATTAATTGTACAGTACCGCCTGCGTTTAACTTCCGCGTTTTCGGGAAAATAACCGTTTTTCGTTCGTTTACCATGCGGTAATCGTTAACCGTGTAACCGTTAAACGAGAATTCCCTTCTGCGCATGCGTACCGTGAAACGTGAATTTACATTTGCGCATGCGCCGCGTGAAACGAGAAAACGACATTACGCATGCGCATGCATATTTTCCTCGCCATTTTAGGGCATAATCAGTAAAGCTTTCACCATTCGTTTACATTATTCTCAAGGCTTTACCGTCCAATAAATTCGGTCGAAATAGTGACCATCGTTTCGGAAATGTTCTAACTAAGAAAATGACTGGTCACACTATAGTACATTTGATTTAATAAAAAAATGTTTAAATTTCCAAATTTCGGAAATGTTTAATTTTTAAGTCAGTTTACACTTCATATCTACATTTTTGGTTTTATACACTTGAAGTATCATCAAAATCTTAAATAAATTAAAATGTTACAATTAAATAGATACTATCATGACCAGTTACGCTAGGCCTAAGAAAAGGGGTTGAGGAGCTGTACTGGTGATGGGCGGAAATTATTCATTATGATTATGATGTAATAAAGAATGATAAAAACTAAAGTATAAACAATAATATTGTATCACACTTAGCTAAATAACTTCAGCCAGTAATCACTTTATTGCCTCATGCATTAGTCACTTACTCACTTAGCTTTAGCTGTAACTCACTGCAAATATTCCCTGTAACAAGGGATCCAGGATATAACATTCCTGATTTAACTGATAATCTACAAACATTTGAATGCCAAATAAATTTGAAATTAAGTGAATGACCAGAATCATGCAAAGTATTTCTACAATAAACTGGTACCTCTCATGGCTATCAATGGGCCTAAAAGTAACAATAGCAAGTTGCTTATATATATAGTTCTAAATTATTCTTCACTTTAATTAAGAAATAATAAATATCTCCCTGTATTTTATCGTTGAATAAAATATAGTCAGGACTTTGGTTGCGTAGTATGTTTCGCATCCAAACGACTTTCTTTGAAAACTATCCCAAAACTTTATTTAACATGTAGTATAACTTCATTGTATCCATGAAACGCGAAATACGATTGGACGCACTTGTTTACATATGTCACGTCATTTACTGCACATTGTCCTTGGAAAAACATGCTGAATTTTTATCGTTAATTAAAATTTGGCTTTTCCCTATTTGTTTATATAGGAAAAGCAGCCGCTTGTGTTAGAATGTAATTTTGGAAATAAATAAAAAGTGATAAAGTTAAACTTCATTTAGAATGTTTTATAGTCACCGGTCAACCCTAGGATTTTCCCCGGGCAGAGTCTGTACATTACTATATGAACCCTGTCCTGGGTGTACATGAACTACGAAGACTTCCCTCAGATTCAGGTTTAAAAGACAGATGCAAATGACAGGGAATCTAGGTACTAGATCCTAGCTCTTTTACAAATAGTCCCCTTGGTTTTTTGTGTGTCCAATGTATTGTACCGATACATGCGAGACTTTCTGTTTCAAACCAGTTCATCTCTATGTGGTATAAAACACTGAAACTTCTAGTGCCCTGGATGGTATTCAAACCAGGGACTTCCAGATTGGTATTCCAGAGCGTAAACCACTGCATCACCAAAATATTTCAGTAAAAGAATCAGTACAGTATTGCATTTGTTGTAAGCTTATAATTCTTATCAACACATTTACCTACTCTTCTCTTGTAACAAAATCAGTTAATTTCAAGGTATGATGGTATTAACGTTTTCCAGGTGTATGTATCACTTACCCTGGTAATTGTACTGATCATTGACATCACACTGTAAAACCAAGCTTCATATTCATGTTCAATGTAAAATCACACTTCTTTTAACTGATCTTTATATTTGGATCCATAATTCAATCATATAACACACTGGACTAGTAAGCCACAATTCACCAGATTGATCTCCGGCTCCATCACTGACATTAATACTATTAGTTATCTTGCGGATGAAGACGTTAACCAGGGGCTGCATGTTCTGTTGTAAAAGAACCAGTAATGTCTGTAGTGCCAGGACTCTCATTGTATCTGGACCATACCCATAAAAACTAGACCTATCACTAAATGTTATTAATACCCCCCAAAAGAAGACTGTTTATAACCCGAGGAAATTCATAGTAACAGAATACCTTGCAAAAAAAAAATAAAATAGAGATATTGTTCTTGGCAATAATTCTGTAATTTGTCAGGATAGAGTAATGGTTCTTGTGCACTGCACTTCCTCTCATTGCGCTGGACCACTTTATGAAGTTGTATTGAATTCAAACCTGTAGTTTTCAAGTTATGCTCCAAACAAGGAAAAGTGACAAAGGGCAATAACTCTTAAATAAGTACAGATAGAGTAATGGTTCTTGTGCACTGCACTTCCTCTCAATGTACTTGACCATTGTATGAAGTTGTATTGAATTCCAACCAGTAGTTTTCAAGCAATGCTCCAAACAAGGAAAAAAACAAAGGGCAATAACTCTGTAGTCAAGATAGACTAATGGTTCCTGTGCACTGCACTTCCTCTCACTGTGTTTGACCATTGTATGAAGTTGTATTGAATTCAAACAAGTAGTTTTCAAGTTATGCTCTGGACAAGGAAAAGTAACAAAGGGCAATATCTCTGTAATTAGTCAAGATAGAGTTATGGTTCCTGTGCACTGAACTTCCTCTCATTGCACTTGACCATTGTATGAAGTTGTATTGAATTCCAACCCGTAGTTTTCAAGTTATGCTCCGGACAAGGAAAAGTAACAAAGGGCAATATCTCTGTAATTAGTCAAGATAGTTATGGTTCTTGTACACTGCACTTCCTCTCAATGTGCTTGACCATTGTATAAAGCTGTATTTAATTCCAACTAGTAGTTTTCAAGTTATGCTCCGTACAAGGAAAATGCAACAGACCGCCTGCCCACCCGACCGACCAACCATCGGGTGACTCCTATATACCCCCTAAAACTTCGTTTCGGGGGTATAATAATAAAGTAACATCATGCTATAATTGTATAAATATAATATATAAAGTTAGCATAACTTATTTTAATGCATCACAAGAGCTGTCCATAAGACAGCGAGCTCAACTTTTCTCAGTGTTTACCAATAAATAAAATGTTTGGGCAGTAAAAGGCAAAGACAAGAATCTGTGTATTATCAAAGTGCAAAGAATGACCGTAAAGAGCAAGATATTAAGTCAAGAGTAACCCTGAACACTACAACAAAGTTTTAAATTAATACTTCAAGTGGTTACTGATATATGTGCCCTGTATCACACAAGACTTTGAATTGATAACTATAAGGGAAGCTTCAACAACAACAACAATCATGTTCTTCTTTATGATTTATATGATCATCAACATTTCAGCTGATGCGTCTGGAAAGTACATGCATTAACTATAAACTAAGATTGGTGTTGAAAAGAACACTTGTGTCGCCCTCTTACACTTTGTCAAAATAACCAATAATTTTGTGACAAAATCTAAGTACAAAAAAGGACATAACTCTGTAACCTATGACTGTGACCTTACTAATTTTGTGGCATCACGTTCTTTTTGTCATTAACAATACAATTTGAAAATTTGATGTTAAAGCTGCTCGCTCTCAGATTTTGGTTAAAAAATAAAGTTATCAAAACTGCATGTAAATAACGTATTTTAGAACATATGGTCATATAAAAAGGCTCCAGCATAAATTTAAGTCCGGTATATCTCTAAATTTACAAAAATAAGCAAACGCTTTTGAAATTTCAATATAAACATGTTAAGTGGCAGTTCCATGTAACCAACACTTTCAATCAATTTCTTCCTAGATTCTTGCTTATATTTTGATTCTGGACAGTCTTTCATTTTATTCTAATGAATAAAGTGTCAATCTTTAAAAAAAAAAATCAACAGTAACTGACAGCAAGCAGCTTTAAGAAATGTCAAAGTTATCAGGTTATAGCCAATGTTAAGTTTTCGTGACACAATCAAAAAAGTACAAAAGGGGCATAACTCTGTCAAAAATGACCTTGACATAAAAATTTGAGTACATTACAACCCTTATGTCATTAGCAATGCAATTTGAAAGTACGATGAAGAAATCTAAAGAAATGGCAAAGTTACAGCCAACATTAAGTTTTGGTGACAAAATCTAAGCACAAAAAGGGGCATAACTTTATCAAATATGACCTTTACCTACAAAATCTGGTGGCATGACGACTTTTTCATCATAAGCAATACAATTGGGAAGTTTGATAAAGAAATATTAAGAAATGGCAAAGTTATAGCCAACGTTAAGTTTACGTGACGGACTGACCGACATTATATTCTCTTTCAAAATTTCAAAGCATATTCTGACCATTTGATATTAAATTCACAGCTAACATTTTATCACCATTTCCACTGCAATACTTGGAAATTTATCTCATGTATTGGGCATCATTGTCAAGTGTTTCTAGTGAACTATTTAAACTAGATGCCCACGTGCAACATGTCGAGCCCACCATATGTCAAAAGGGCTAACTCCTAACCAAGCAGAGATGGGTCAAAATACACCTAAATATTGGATGTAACATGCATATTGTGCCACAGAAAAGTGGTCTCGATTTTTCTCTACGGCCAGTAATAAAAAAGTTACAATATAAGCTATTTATAGTAACAACAAAGGTAAGTAATTCTAAAAACAAGGGTAGCCCATGGTGGTGAACATTTGTACAAAGTAACATCAAAATCCCTCCATGCATGAAGAATAAATGCTCCAGACAACTTAAGATATTCTTGACTTTGAACTTTAACCTCACTTTAACGTCTGATGATGGTGAACATTTGTGCTAAGTTAAATTAAATCCCTCCATGCATGAAAAAGATATGCTCCGGACAGTCATTCTTGAATTTGACCTTTAACCTCCAAGTGTGACCTTCACCTTAGACCTAGGGACCTGGTTCTTGCGCATGACACTCCGTCTCATGATGGTGAACAATTGTGCCATGTAACATCAAAATCCCTTCATGCATGAAAAAAATATGGTCCGGACAAAATCGGACGGACGGACGCAAGCACATACACCGAAGCGCCAAAAGTTACAACTATATCAGGCTCACTGCAGGCGGCCTTGACAAAAACATACAACTGCCTTAAATTTTACACTTTTTCTGTTCTCTTCATTAAAAATCAGTATCTAATCAATATTCTAATTTGACAATACAGTCAAACTTGTGCAAAAGGTCACCTTTAACTAGAGGTCACCTGCTGACAACAGCCAGTCAGAATATCCCCCATCCAAATCTGCTCTTTAAAAGACTGGGAACAGCAGTCACCTGCCGTCCGCGGTCAGTGGCCAGTGAAAAAGCATCCCGTAATCGGGACTGTGATGCGAACGCCCACTGAAATTTTAACAGCTGGCTTTTGTTTCTTGTG
This sequence comes from Saxidomus purpurata, assembly GCA_022818135.1. Taxonomy (NCBI): domain Eukaryota; kingdom Metazoa; phylum Mollusca; class Bivalvia; order Venerida; family Veneridae; genus Saxidomus; species Saxidomus purpurata. Next base: position 30,988 of record JAFMSR010000133.1, on the reverse strand, counting down.
AAGTTGTTTGCACCTCAAAAGACGGGCGCAATAAATTAAGATGCTTTTGATAATTAGAAGAGGTTCTAACATTTAATTGTCACCTTCACATCTGAAGCAAACACATGCAATTAATCAGATGAAACTGTCCAGTAATTACTGAAAATCGGCTCTTTTAATTGCTTGATTGTTTATTTGATGTAGAATATCTTCACAATTTGGAGATGCATTTTACATTGTGCAACTAAATAATTGTTTATTTCAGCTTATTAATGCATTCACGTTAAAGCTGCTCGCTCTCAGTTACCGTTAAAAAAGGTATTTTTCAAAAAAGTTGACATTTTTATTCATCAGTATAAAACTAAAGCCTAGAATAAAAAAATAAGCAAAGATCTAGGTAGGAATTTGCAGAAATCGATTGAAAAAGTTGGATACACGGCAACGCTACACTATAATGGTAGTGTATTTTTCAAAATTTAGAGATGTACATGACAGGAATTTATACTGGAGTCTTTTCATAACACCAAAATACATTATTTACATACAGTTTGAAGAAATTTATTATTTTACCAAAATCTTAGAGCAAGCAGCTTTAAGTGAATTGTTTGATTTATTACAATTAAACTGAAAAACACGCAGTTTATCTGGCAATTAATTGATGATAAAACTTGATTTGATAAACAATGTTTAGTATGATGAAACTATATCAACTGTCTACATCTCCGAACAAAAGTCACCTGTTAACAACAGCCAATTTTGTGGTTTCCATTGAGCCGCCTTGTTCATAAGTTTGACTGCAAGTGACAAACTGATCGGGTTACCCAAAGTTATTACTCCATTTCTCGAAGTTAATTATTCCAGCAATTATCAGCAATAATACTGAATCACCAAATCAACACAAACCATTATATAGCATTATATCTATGAGTACAAAAATGACGCTAAGTCGCTCTTTGTAGGTGTAGTGCATTTCCCCATTATTACCGTCATCATACATTTCTACTCCAGCATTTTTTTGTGTTTTATCTTGGGTGTTTTGCTCTATTTATGTCTTCTTGAATCTCTCTACTTTTACAAATAATTGCTACTGAAATAAAACATCCTTCCTGAAGTGTAAGTTCCAACAAAATCTTCAATTCAGAATTTCCAACTTCTTAACTCTTTACAGGTTGAGGGATCATCACAAAAACATCATTTTTCACACTGCAATGGTTGACTGTTTTCCTACAGTTTTCATATGTTGGTGTTTTGAACTTCCCTCATCACTGCATGCTTGTGACACTTATTCTCATCATACTCATAGGCATGATTTCTACAAAAAATAAAGAATATCAGTATGTCTATATTCTAAAAATAATTCAATTTGCATAGAAAAGTAGAATAACTTGCTACCAGCAGAGTAAAGGTTCAAAACTATGATAACATTATTAAGATAAAAATGTGTACAAAGACACAGTGTCTCAGGTAAAAAGCCAAGTATAAGCTATTAAGCACAATTTCCACTGCTTTCTCAGATTCAGCAAAAAAAATCAGAGACAATCCCTTCTTTTAATAGTGCTATAATTTTGTTGGATTTAATTTTTTAATAACACTATGCTTTGGGTCAGTGCTATATGACAGAAACATCTGGATCTACACTACCTTGCTTTGTGATACTGTAGTTTATAAAGTAATGCAATCTTACATAACATACTGATAAGGATTTCAATACTGCCTGGGGCAATCAATAATTTTTAAAGTGCAACAATAAGAATTTAAAGGTCTCATATTTCAACAACAGGACCTTTATAAAACAGAGGAACAAAATAAAAATGAATTATACTCATGTTTTCATGATAAAATTGGTGTAGGCTCAATAACTAGTATGTACTTTTCTTTGAAAGGACAATTTCATATGCCAAATATATAAAAAGTCAGATTTCATATACGTTTTGTTTATATAATAAATCAAGTGATTTTTTTGTCTAAAAGGACACATATACTTGCTAATATTATACCAGTGTGGTTTTAAAGTTATTTCAATTTTGTCTGCTAATAACAGATAATTCCTGAGTTATTTCTCACATTATTTTTAAAAGTAAGCATTGTTCTAGACATTCATGTATTATGGTCAATCTGAACTTTATAACTTGAAAAATCAAAATAAATATATACCATTAATGGACGGTTCCAATGTTTACAATAATATTAAAATTAACTCGCTGGATTATCCAATGACCACACTGGGACATCACGTGTCCAATGGTTGGCCTGGCTGGCACAAAAGAACACGTGGGTTTGTTTGTGATACTGTTTGTGAGCAGTTGACCTAGCCATGAAAAGAAAATAATCCCGTTACAACAGGCTAAGGCAGGCTTTCAAATTTGTCGTAAAAAACTGGAACGGTCCATTGTCTTCATCTAAATAATATTGGGAATAAATTACACCTTCCATTAAATGTATTAAAGGCACTGTGTTAAGAAAGAACACAATGAAATGGTGGTTTCCTACAATGGCATGTACTGCACAATTTTATGACAATACTGGTCATTAATCAGCAGGTGGCCAAATTTTAATTGCCCCTCAGGGGATTATCATACTGTCTGTCACACTAATCTAGAGCAACATACCAACTACTGTACAAGCATCCACTTGTTTTATTTATTTTTCTTGTGAATTCTAGTAAATTTACATCTAGAAACTGCCAGTCAGCAACAGATAAATAGTATTTGGTTTATTTATATGTGAGCTAGGTGCTTGACAATTTGAAAAAATATTTTAAAAAGCTAAAAAAAACAACACCCTACGTTCCAATTTTAGAAATAAAACTTTAATAGTGAAAATAAGGGATGTACATGTAGTAATAAGCATGTAGTTATTAGACTAAGTGTGAAACATTGTGAAATGAAGCTAATAATATACATTAAATTTACATGTTTCCTTTCACCATATAACAAAAAAATTTAGAAGTTTTTTTTTTTTGTTTTACTAACATGATAATAATTGAGATAATCTGAAGCATCAATAACTTTCAGAAAGTTACATTTATCACTGCATTGGGTGCATAAGAAACATCATTTAACCGTTTAATACCACTCTGGTAGAAAGTGTTCCCGCCTTTGTTTCCAGCACAGATCATGATCATTCTGCTCGGACAGAAACCCCTAATATTTTCGTCTGAAAGTTTTTAACAAAAGCTGAGAAAAATTAATTACTACCTTTACCTAATTTGACTTGGCAGCTTCTAGGCCGAGGATTTTCCACAGAAATGACGTCATATTCACCCGTATTCAAGGAGGTCTGAAAAGGAATATGTAAAACTTGAAATTTTAACAAACTGAGTAACAATCCCCATACACACAATTGTCATGCATATATAACCCTTCTGTAAATCTGCCATGGACTGCCATCATTTTCCACTGATTTTCATGGAAATCCGTGGCATTTGGTGAAAAAAATGATGAAAATGGATGGAAAGACATGGAAAACGGTGGCATTTTTCTAAATTGCCACCGTTTTCCATTGATTGGTGTAAAAAATACCACCATCTGCCATGGAATAGTAGTGGCAATCGATGTAAATTTGGACTTAGTTTTTTTAGGGGGTGGAAAATGGTGTAAACTACAGACTGCAGTACAAATTATAAGCTAAATCTCTGGACTTAGAAATTTTGCAGAGTGGCAAACGGTGGAAAAACACTTAGACTTTTTCTAATGCAGTACAAATTATAAGCTAAATCGCTGGACTTAGAAATTTTGCAGAGTGGCAAACGATGGAAAACACTTTGACTATATTTTGACCTAGACATTTCAGACACAAAGCATGCAGTTTTGATGAGTTTCTTTCTTTAAGCCAAATATTACATAACAATCAGAAATAACAGGTCAGTGCATATACAACCCAACTAAGATATGTCCGAATAAGATATGGTACAAGACTATTCAATTTGATTTTTTTATAGTTAAATTTTAAATATGAGACTGCAATCAAATTAAATCTATAATTTTTCCTGTTCTGTTTATAATAATTTGGAATTTCACTTTGTTGTGGACTTAGTTGTACATTTAAACCTGTGTTAAAGACCACCTCCAAACAAAGACCACCCTGCAATTAAAGATCAGTTGGGGGAAAACCATGCACTATTCAATATAATGTCAACACTGTCTGATATCCTGTGAATAAAGACCACCTATCAACATATATCACTTGAGCTTCGTCCCAGAGAGTGCATGGTCTTTGTTCATAGCTTTGACTGTAAACAATTTCAAAACTTGAACAGAGTGAAATCTTAAAATTCTATATATAACATGACAATGCTTCAGTATAACATTTGGAAAGTTTTGTACTGCCAACTTAAAAAAAATCTTTTCTGTTTATATTATCAATCATTATATAACCCGAAGTATTTTATGCTATATTTAGTAGGGATTTTCATACTTAGTTTTAGAGTCTAAATGTGCATGTATATGCAGTTGTTTAAAATTATGCCTATGGTTCAAATTTCATGAATTTACCTGTTGTTAAAAAAAAACTTACTTTAAACTATAATGGAGAGGAAAAGCATGAACACATATTTATGTGTCTATAAGTCAATTCGTTTTATTATCAACTGAGTACTGTAACTGACCTTTATATTCAGAGGCAAGGTAATTAATCTCTGTGGGGTCATTCAGGGAACTTGATCATAAAAATAGATAGCATGCAAAGATAACACTCGACATCATTCTTTACAATCACCACCTGGAACCTCAGTATCAATTTACAGGAAGCAGGATTTATCAGCCAAGTTCTCTACAGGAAGCGGTCATTTTGATTTGTTGGTTTGAATGTTAGAGAGTGTTTGAACAAGTGTTTGTAAGAAATATTTACATGTGGAAGGAATACTTTTGTGAACTTTGTGCTGAACAGTACAGTATCATTTGTATAATCTAAATATAAAATGATGGTTTAAATCACTTGTGTGAACTGAGGATTTGAAAAATTAGCTTATGCAAACATGAGTGGCTGTGCAGCAAAGGTACACATTTTGAATATTTCATTCATGTATAATGTATATTTTCTAGAGTAGCAATTATTGAAGCTTTTAAGTAAATGTTTTCATTAAATAAAACCATAATAGACATGATAGAGATATAATATCATACATTGTAATATTGCAATTTAAATAAATGCAGACATTTTTTTGGTAACTTAGATAATAAACAAAACCCAGAATCTTTAAAATAATATGAAACTCTTAATTGCCAGTAAACTTGTTGACATTTTCACTCCCAGTTGGAATTCTCTTAACCTTATGTATGGTTTTCTTCAGCTAGTCCAGGTTAATTTTCACCATGCAGGAATGGCTGGAATACTGGTAGGCCAAAATCTGGAGATGAAAGCAAACCAGTCTTGGACCAGGACAGGCTTGTAGTATTAACTTAAGAGGTATGTACATCACCTTATTTTGAGTGTAAACATTGATAACTACAATTTTTCATTAGTTACAAAATAGTTGCCTCATTTCACTGTGTTACCTAACACAATACAGGCCTCGACAGTGTGAACTGAATTCTTAGATGTTAATTGATATCTACAGTCATTCTGAATATTTGTTACTGACTTACTGTATCCCAATATAAGTGCTAATGATACAACAAATTACAACGATAATTAAGGGCCTGCAAATTTAAATTAAAGTTGAACTTTCACAAAGCCACAAGAATAGATACCAATTACTTGTTTGTTTGCAGTATGCATTTACTTTGTAGAAACAAGTTTTTTTAATTATTTTTCAGAACATGTGTTCAGCTAGGGGAAGAAAACCAAAGATTGTGTAAAGGAACAATGGCCAGGAATGTGCGATGACAGAGTCAGAAACATAATAAGACACGAAAAACTGAGACATTTAGAAAGACATTGCTTGCAGTTTATGAAAATTTTGTAAAAAGGCTTCATAACTTCCTTGTTTCTCAATAAATTTCAATTCATTTTGGATCTTTTTTTTTAAATTTTAGTAAAAATTACAGAATTCAAAGAGCATGAAGATGTTGGCATTTGGTGGAAATCGACAGTATATTTTCCACCAATTTCCCAGGTTTTAGGTGGCAAAAGTGCCATAAAAATCGATGGAAAATATTTCAAATACTCCACCGATAGTGGCACTTGGTGGAAAACAGTGGCATTTATGCCAACAATTTTCACTGAGGTTATTGATGGAAAACAGTGGCAAACAGTGGCAAAATTACAGTGGCATTCGATGAAAAGTGTTTCAATACTCCACCGATGGTGGCACTTGGTGGAAAACAGTGGCATTTTTCCAACGATTTTCACTGAGGTTATAGATGGAAAACAGTGGTAAACAGTGGCAAAATTGCAGTGGCATTCGATGAAAAGTGTTTCAATACTCCACCGATGGTGGCACTCGGTGGAAAACAATGGCATTTCTGCCACTGATTTTCACTCAGGTTATTGATGGAAAACAGTGGCAAACAGTGGCAAAATAACAGTGGCATTCGATGGAAAGTGTTTCAATACTCCACCAATGGTGGCACTTGGTGAAAAACAGTGGAAAATAGTGAAAATTGAAAGCCCTTCTCATTGCCTTGCTGTTTTTTCAATGTTTTACACCGTTTTCCAACAAAATTTGCTTGTTTCAATACTCCACCGTTTTCCACTGTCTAAACTGATGGCAATCCATGGCAGATTTACAGAAGGGCAGCTGGAAATAATGGCATCACTTCCAACTTCTTTGTTACGGGGGTATAGTAAACAGAATTCTGATGTGATATAATATTAATCTATGGCGTTTTCTGCAACATCACTAACCATGGTAAAAATGAAAATTCTGATGACAATCCATGACAAAATTTTTAAGTCCCAGGAGCACACTGAATACTCTTCATTGTATTCTATAGAAAAATGAACTTACAGGTAGAATAATGAATGATAGAACAGTGTTTGATGTATACTTTACTTTCATTCCTTTGCCACTGTAACCTCACTTAACACATTCTCAGAACACTTTTCCTATTTTTTGCAATATCACCATAAAAAATAATGCGCTATGCATGTACAAGACTTAATATAATGTAATGCAGTTCTTTGATTTACAAATAAAAAGCAATGTAAGGAATGTTTTTCATACAAATAATTGCCAGTTTCAGCGGTAAGGGATTGCTCTTTATAATGTAAAGGCTACAAGTAATTTGAAATACAAAGTGCTCCAGGGACTATAAATTTTTGGGTCATTTTAAACGCCTGGAATATTCCGAAATAAGAGGTATAATTGATTTTGGTTCAATCTAATGTGTGGCTACCATTTTCACTTTGAGGCTCCGAAAGGTATTTTTGGCTGCAGCATCATTGAAGAAAACATAATTATGATGTCAAAATGATTGTATAGACTAACTGAAAATACTGGGTTTTATAATTGTAACATTTGGCGCCCAACATAAATAACCCACGTGTTTAGAAGTGATATCACCCTTAGAACGTCCCACAGACATTCATACTCCAAGAATTCGAGGACGAATTCTGGTAAGGAGGGGGTGTATGTAGTAGAGGTATAATACGGCACTTGTACTTCCTTGCCGTTGAGCTAGCTTTTATGGCGACGTGGTAGAGTGTCCACTTAGGGTACTGGAGGACCCGAGTTCGAATCCAGCTCGGGGCGATGTACTTTTCACGGTTACATAATCAGTTACTACCACAACATGCAACTGGGGCTCCCTGATAGAAAATGAACTTAGTACACCTAGACACGTTCCTTTCTTGGGCAAAGTAGGGCTCAACTGTAAAAAATATTCATCGAAAGTCTTCAACTAAAGTAACTTATCATTTGATTCAATGAAATAAAAATAAAGATTAACTCAGGCTGAGAGTTCCATGAATGGTGGACATAAATTTAATTTACATTTCATTACATTACAATTTAAAAAATAATTTAATCAATTAATATTTTCATTTTCTTCAATGACATTACATCATAAAACATGACTGTGTAACATAAATACATAGGACACTGATGGTTGGCGACACTGCTATGCTGAATACATCACTATGGAACTTAGGACTGTCAACACTCCTGGTTGTCCGACTTTCATATGATAAAGAGAAAAAATAATTTTGAAGGCAAGTTTCATCATATATATCATAAAAGATTGATTTACTGTAAACCTAGAATTGTTCTCGGCTCCATTTTTTTCGCATTGTAACGACGCCGTACATTTACATGACTACAAAAATTTAATTAATGCTCGTGTTCCATCGGTATCACGAACTCCGTGAATATTAAATAGCAAAATCCTTTTCTAATGCTTTTAAATTTTAATACACAGTGAGCAGATATCGCAGTCTATTGCGTCAATATCAACTTTGGCAATTTGAAGCTGATTTCAAGTTCACAACAAAAGTTGATTTATCACTTATCTTTTATATTACGTCACGGTACGACTGTGAGCTGTAATCGTGCACGGAATTAATGAATTTGTATATGTATTTTCATTCTAAAGTAAGCATTCAAAATGTCATAAATTTCAACAAGAGCCATGTTACACATGGTTAATCCCCCCGCCAGGAAAAAGTTACCTGAAGGTTGTACTTTCGTACATTTTACTTGGTGAGAGGAAATCCTTAAAAAGCCGTATAGTTATGGTCATGCTGAGTACAGTTTTCAAGTAAGTGGAAAAAGAATAAGGCAATGAAAAGAAGGTTTGCAAAATTATATTAATGTTCATTATCAGTATAGGTATGATATTTTTCTATTTGACTAAAAGTAGACAAGGTAGTTATTGTTCTTGCACACTGCGCTTCCTACCAAATATGCTATGTCAGTGTATTAAGTTTGAAGAAAATCCCTCAGTACTTTTGGAGTTATGCTGCAGACAAAGTTTTTCAAGTAAATCTGATAAAGGGGAATAACTCTAAAAGTAGGCAAGGTAGAGTTATTGTTCTTACACACTGCACTTCCTACCAATGTGCTATGTCAGTGTATTAAGTTTGAAGAAAATCCCTCAAGTACTTTTGGAGTTATGCTCTGGACAAAACTTTTAAAGTAAATCTGATAAAGGGGAATAACTCTAAAAGTAGGCAAGGTAGAGTTGTTGTTCTTGCACACTTCACTTCCTACCAATGTGCTATGTCAGTGTATTAAGTTTGAAGAAAATCCCTCAAGTACTTTTGGAGTTATGCTTCGGACAAGTAAATCTGATAAAGGGGAACAACTCTAAAAGTAGGCAAGGTAGAGTTATTGTTCTTGCACACTGCACTTCCTACCAATGTGCTATGTCAGTGTATTAAGTTTGAAGAAAATCCCTCAAGTACTTTTGGAGTTATGCTCCGGACAAAGTTTTTCAAGTAAATCTGATAAAAGGGGAATAACTCTAAAAGTAGGCAAAGTAGAGTTATTGTTCTTACACACTGCACTTCCTCCCAATGTGCTCTGTCAGTGTATGAAGTTTGAAGAAAATCCCTCAAGTACTTTTGGAGTTATGCTCCGGACAAAATTGGGACGGACGCACGGACGGACGGACGGACGGACGGACGGACGAAGGGCATTTCTAACATCCCCTTCGCCTTCGGCGGGGGGATAAATCAGACGAATTACGATCGTTTATTCTATATCTTTTTTATATATCCAATCGTGAACGTTTATTTGCAACACATGACTGTACAATATATTACCATATTGGCAGCACATGCATACAAAAAAATCCTGTATTTTTCCCATATTTGGATGGTACAACAGTCCCATGTTAAACATACAATAAAGCCCAAAACGTGTGAAAATGATCCAAATGAAAATCGGGTGAAGTATATAAGAGTTCTGACCGTTTTAACGCCAAGTTTAATCGTCTTGATATCAGGATTATTTGTCGTTTGCTGGTTAACACAAAGGGGTAAAAGTGCAAGTCATGCCAATGTTGTAAGATTTGGATATTTTCACAAAATTTATCGCTGGTATCTTTATTGAAGGAACAAATAATATTTGCATTCGTACTAAGCTGGGAAAATACAGAAAAGACAGAAATACAATATTCAGTGCATCATTTTTAATTTAAACTAAATAATAAAATAAAAAGGTTATTTAACATTGTCCTGTACAATACGAGATAGCTGGTAGCTGGTACAGCTGGTACTCGTCCAAATATATCTCCGTATTGTACGGTTTAACCTAATAATATCTATCATACAATGTGACAACTGGTCAATGGATGCACAAAGTAAGTTACAGTCATTTTCATAAGTCTCATTTTCTTGAGACCCCTTTAACTGCGGTCATTAAAACATTTTTTAAATTCAAAATTCATGATAATATCAATTGGATTAATAGCAGAAAGCATGAATTTCTCACTTGTATTGTGCGATATCAAACAATGCATTCATAGTCTAAATATTGGCTTTCCGTTAGTCACACTTTTCTCACTTGAACAGTGGATGTAACAGTTGCCTGGTAATCTCAGTTATTCAATACAGTAGACATAATTTGTTTTTGTACCGTTTAACAGTCTACTACTTCCTAAATGCCGTACAATGTACAATATGGGAATTAAAAACATACATTGTTCTGTCCGGTACCTGTTTTAAGGCACAACTAACAGAGATAACTCTTCAAAAAATTGTAAATTCAACAAACTGACCAATATCGCGGATACAAGCAAATTGACGAGGTGGACAAAAATTAAGATGAAAAGCTAGAAACTTTTTCATTGTAAGTAACGATTTTGCGACTAATTAAGTTTGCGGATCGACTGTGTTGCGAATTTCGCTTACTTAAAACGAGTGAAATAATTTCTAGGTTTACAGTATTACCAGATTTTTGCAAAATCCCCGGGTTTTTGGACAACTCACTGGTAGATATATGTTTTTAGCAGAAAATCCTGCATTTCAAAGCTTTGAGGAAACATGCGTCACTAATCATCATGATCTGCAAGCTGATACATTTAAAGCGTTGCTCGTTATGCACTCATCCAATCAGAACACAAGAGGTTTCCGATAATTTATCACAACATCAATGCATAATTGCATGGACATCTGCCAATCGATGTGTAAATTTGTTTTTGCGCTGTTACAAAAACATCAAATCTTTGAATTTTGTTAAACTTGACTGAATGATTTAATTATCGGCTTATCATCCATGTCATCTATTTGAAAAGTTAATGAATCACCACTTACTACCCTCTGGGCAATTTGCCTAAGATGATAATGACAATTAACACAAACTCTTGTCAAGAAATTAGTTTCGTCACCTTATTGACTGTACACAATACAAGTACTTCTTCATTATCGATATCACATTTTTTTTGCCAAATATCATTGCTTCTATGTGCACGGGAATACCTCTGGAGAAACTTGCATAGAATTCGGACACATGCTTTACAAGTACTTAGCAGTAAATCATATTTAAAAACACAAACTCGTAGGTACACCCGCACAAACTTGTTGGATTCAATGCCAATTCATGGAAGCCAGAACTACAATAGGCTAGCTAAAACAACTTCAGCGTACCCGGTTTATATGCTTGACAGAACGGGTAAAACAAAATATAAAAATAGCGGCATTTAGAGTTTTGGAAGCCATAACTAACAATAGGCAATACAATAATCATAAGCTATGAATAGATATGAAAGACCAAATACTTAGGCTATTATGCAGCTTATTTTTTGTACCAGAATAAAGAACAAGATAATACCAGTTTAATATAGTTGTTTTTTTTTTTACTTCAGACTTGTCAGTTTTTGTGATGAACAGATGAATGGAAATCTCCTTTGTACTCTACATTTACGTAGTGACAACCCTTTAAACTCATAGCGTCACTTCAATTACATTTTATTTTATTTATGTTACAACATTTACACAATATCTATGCTTACCATAACAAATATTCACCTGTTTACATCAAACGATCAGATTTCAACATTTCTGCCACCATCTTTTGCAGCTTCCGTTAAATGTTTATTGTGCGGAATTCTGCGGGCCTATTTGAGGACCGAAAATGTCCACGAATATATTATGTGGACTTTAAATCGATTTTGTCATAATAATTATTTGTACATGTATCAATAGTTATAAGTAATCGTCAATTTCCCGTACATTTAATTTCAACGACAGGCTTCGTACCGCACTCGGAAACTCGTCAAACAAAGACTACAGTATAAAGGTCGTTGTCTAAACACTTTCAATATTCTAAAAATAAATAATCAGGCCCGCACAATACCCGTATAATAAACTGGTCCATCCAGCCCTCTTGATTGGCTACACGGTTCCCGAAAAACGTTTCACGGTTAGAGTCATTCTGATTGGCTACACGGATTTAACTAAACTGAAACGAGAACCGTTTACGGTGCGGTAACCGTTAATCGGTAATCGAGAACGCGCGGAAGTGAAACGCTGGCGGTACTGTATTTTAATATTACAAGTAGTTCTTTTACTGAAGATCCTACTTGAAACCCACTGTTTAAGTAAAATGTTTAACTTTCATAAATAACATTTGAATAGTAAGTTCTGCAAAGAGCTTAGATATTTAAGTTACACTAGTATAATATCACTAGAAAAGTACCATAATCATGTTGTATAAAATGAATAAAAAAAATAAAAAAATAAGATTTCAAAGGCTAAAATGGCAAAATTGTACTTGTGTGGACTTCCTGTAAAGCAAGTGATACCGGCTAACACCTATTTTTCAGTAGTTTTATTTTTAACACCTCTATATTGTGTGTAGTTTGTAATCTTTATAGTTTAATAAAGAAAATAATATGAACATCAGATCAATTACTAAGTCACAATGTACTCTTGTCTCAGTAGACCGGTTCTATAGTTATGTAGTCATATAGTACTTCTGACAGATCTCCTCTGGTTAGTTTCATAAATTGAGTCCATTTTAGAAATCCTTCAAAGGGCCTTTTTACCTGTAAGTGTGGCAGAGGTGGTGCTTGAACTCTGTCCGGTGTGGGTGTGTGTGTGTGTGTTGGTGGTGTGCACTTCTGGGTGCTGTGGGGTTCGTTTTGGGGAGGCTGCGTTTTTGGTACGTGGCATTCCCTGTTTGATATTATTTTTGTTTTTATTAAATTTGTTCCTCATCTGTGATAGTTTCCTTAAATGCCTAGCTGACATTAATTTGAACAAATATAGATCTTTTTAGATCTTTCTACATATCTAAATTCCAAAATAACTAAAACAAAACACGAGTACCATCATTGCTGAGCTCTATTCTACAGTCTCATAGTTATTGAGGTTTTTGAAACATGTGAGGTTACACCCCCTTTATAAATATAGAATGTTGTTTAGCTCTTTCATATTGTTGTCAGTCTTCCATCAATTCATTTGCTAATGCTGGAACAATTTTTCCAAATGATCTATTACATATACAGTATAACAGTAAAAGGTAAAGTGTTTGTTTATTATAGTGTCACCCCTATTTAAAGGGCCAGCCATTTTTGACTTATGAGACACCTTCTTTTGGAGCACATGTGCCTCCCAAATCCTATCCTTTTATTGCCAGGTACCAGGTAGGTAGGCATACGGTACAGTAGTCGGAACGTAACAGTTGTCAAAATTTGCGTATATCGTGCGTATAACGTGCGTGTAACGTGCGTATAACGTGCGTGCACTCATCGTGTATTTTGTCAATCGTATATCGTGTATCATATCGTATCATTCATCGTGCAACGTGCACCATATACTATACACGATACACGATATACGATTCCCGATGCACGATACTCCATACGGCATACGTACGATTCGATGGTGTATTCCGTAGTTAATCGTTTTACTTAGCGTGCACATCTCCCCCCAAAAAGTGCTGATTTCAGTTTATATTATTTAGTGTAGTTGCGGGCGAGAAAGACTATCGGGACAGGTCGAAGACATTTTCACCTCATATCCGAAACCAAGGTCTTTCAAATACTATTTGAAAGACCTTGCCGAAACTTAGGTCTATTTTTGCAACGGAATGGACATCCTTTTTTTATCTGAACTGCTGTTGTCAATGCATTCCTTAAAGTGCAGCAGACAAGGTACGCCTGCACCGAAGCAACATATCGTGGGTATGATGTTTTAACAAGTTTATTATTGGCTAGATGCAAATAATACGCCGAATCAACTACACTTTTACGAAATTATTTAAAGTCCGAAGCAATCCAAAACGTCCCCAAACCAAAACGTCCCCAGACCAAAACGTCCCCCCATATGACCAAAACGTCTCCCCATATGACCAAAACGTCCCCCCATATGACCAAAACGTCCCCCCATCCCCCCATATGACCAAAACGTCCCCTATACTGCCTGATTGGAATAATACATCCGTTAGCTGACATAAAGAGAAAAGGTAATTAGGTAGTGTCTTTGACTGATTAATTAGTTTGATTCTCATCAAATGCCTCGATGTCATTCAAAACAGGGTCCGTATATTGTCCAAAATAAAGGCCTCCAGCTGGCGCTTAGCGCGTTGTCCTCTACTCCTGCCTACCTGTTTGAACTTGAGGCTGGGGTTCTGCCCCCTTAGACTGGGGCGCAAGGAACAGATTCTCAAATATTGAGCGAAAGTCAAGGTTTTGGTCAGTGAGATCATAAAGCACGGCTATTTTGTAGGATCCTCCTACAATTAGTGTTCTATGAAAACAAAATGAACAAATCTGACATACCGCATCTCGCAAAGTTAGAAACTCAAATGAATATCAGATATTTTTACTCTGGACATCTACATATATACACAGATGGATCTAAAAATCCAGGTTCTGGTATAGTAGCTTCAGCTGTTGTAATCCATCTAAACAGGATAGGAAGATTGGCAAATTATTGTTCCATTTATCAGGAATACTCTATAACATGTTCCTGCATTTATACAACAGAAATGATACAATAGACACTGCATTGAGCTGTCTTTTACATCATCAACCTAAAAAGCCTGCTATATTGTATATATTTTCAGATTCACTATCATCTCTTGTCTCACTGAAATAAAAAAAACAGTCATTCTAGACAATGTCTTTCAAATACTATTTGAAAGACCTTGTTCTAGACCAGAGTTATTGAAAACATTGTTATTATTCATAAATTTTATCAATGCCTAAAAGCAGGCTTACCAGTTACAATGTCATAGTGCCCAGCTCATGTAGGTTTATAATAATATCTGGTAATGAGAGCAGATGATGCAGACAAAAGGGGCCTGGTTTAGGGGCCATAATCCAGGACATACCATACTCACCCACAGAAATATATGCCAGGATTCAAACCACTATCCTGGATGGATTGTGTAGAGAATTGAAACTTAAAAGAACACATTTTGCCGCAAAACAGTGCGACCTGGCCGTCCTATGGGATACTCGACAAATTACAAAATGGACAAATCAATCACATGTCTTAGGCTGGGCGCAAACTTACTACCAACCAGCTCGGGTTGGTACATACTTTGGGTTGACCATGTTTGCATCTAGTGCATTGTATAATGTAACACCCCTCACTGGCTATTTGACTGCATAGCTTTTACCACACAGAGACTAAAATTCAAGCCAGAAATGGATAAGCTTGGACTTGCATGGTTTCACTATTAATGATTATTCTCAGTCTAAGAAAAGCCCTAAGTTAATGTGATAAGGATTGTTGGAGAATAACATAGTAGACTGTCAAATGACTGATAAAATTAGTTATCTAATTTACTCCAGTTGCTATCAGACCCCTTCCTGTAGGTCACTAGTCAAAATCCTAAATATTCTTGTATAAATGCATTTTTTTATATTTAATAAGTACTTAGTATTTTAATTGTAGTAGTAAACATGCTTTTCACTGGTTAGTGGGTGTTGATTTAAATTGGCAACCCAAAACATAAAAATTCAATCTTGCTATTATTTAGCAAATCATAGTCTGCACATAACAGAAATTAGCAGGGGAGTGACGGGTGACATGTTAGTAGGGGTTGCCCAACCACTGTACCTGTTACATGCCTGTTTCAGTTATAAAATACTGTAACTGTATCTTATATCTTATATATTATTTAATATTGTATGGTAGTTTGCACTGTCTGTATGGCACCATGTAATAATTATAATTAAACAAATATCACTGGCTATTATCTGTTATATGTTGGGGATGGAGGGGGTAGGGGGGCGGGTTCAGGATAAATGTAAGCCGGTTTCTGCTTACAAACCTACTCCTACTACTTCCAGTTGAATGAAACATCAACCCTTTTATCATGATCAGTAAGTAGATCCTTGCAGGTTTGGACTGGCCACTGGTCATACAGATTCTACATCTGATCACCTGCATCTTTCTTACCAGTTTAACTATAACAGACTCTTACTTCAGAAGGAGGCACATAGAAAAAAATGATTTTAATCAAGTTGTATACCTTGAAATAGGTTTTATTAGATTTGTAATATATATCTGTCTTGTGAGAACCCTCACACTTGATTAATAATTGTATTTTAGTATTACAAGTAGTTCATTTACTGTAGATCCTTATTAAATTAAGTAGTAAGTTCTGCAAAGAGCTTAATTATTTAAGTATACAATAGTATGATATCATTAAAAAAGTAACATAATCATTTTGTATAAAATGAATAAAACATTTTAAAAAATTAGATTTCTTTTAAGGCTAAGATGGCAAATTTGTGCTTGTGTTGACTTCCCGTAAAGCCTGAGTGATACCGGCTAACACCTATTTTTTAGTAGTTTTATTTTTGACATCTTTATATAAATGGTGTGAATTTTGTAATCTTAATAGCTTAATAAAGAAAATAATATGAACATCACATCTATTACTAAGTCACAATTTACTCTGGTCTCAGTAGACCGGTTGTATAGTTATGCAGTCATATAGTACTTCTGACAGATCTCCTCTGGTTAGTTTCATAAATTGAATCCATTTTAGAAATCCTTCAAAGGGCCTTTTTACCTGTAAGTGTGGCAGAGGCGGTGCTTGAACTCTGTCCGGTTTATTAAATTTGTTCCTCATCTCTGTTAGTTTCCTTAAATGCCTAGCTTACATTAATTTGAACAAATATAGATCTTTTTAGATCTTTCTACTTATCTAAATTCCATCATTGCTGAGCTCTATTCTGCAGTCTCATAGTTATTGAGTTTTTTTAAACATGTGATGTGACACTCCCTTTTATAAATACATGTAAAGAGTGTTGCTTAGCTCTTTCATATTGTTGTCAGTCTTTCATCAATTTATTTGCTACTGCTACATGTGTTTTCCAGGAACAATTTTTCCAAATGATTTACTACATGTATAGTGTATGTACATGTATTACCACCTCATAATATCAGCAGAGTTATGTACATAGGATATGCAAACAAAATCAATCTTGGAAATATGTGTACATCTAAATGCTATAGTATCATAGCCTTTATACTGATGAAACTACTTATGTAAAAAATGCCATCAGATAGATTAAATATGGAATGTACATCATTTTGCTGCCCAGTAATTAACCATCCATTGATGTTAGTTGTATCTTCTTCATCATCAGTATGTCAAATAAACATATAATTCCATATAAGATTATATATGTTACATGTACATACATGTATGTGTTAACACCATATATGGCATCTTGAGACTGTATAATCTAGGCTGTGAGATGTGTCTTCTCCAGGGTTCTAATTGAATCTGCTGTCCACCACTAGATGCATAGTTATGTCATGCAATTGGACCATTCCATTATTCTACAGAGGGTCCAAAATAATTTTGCAAATGAGTTTTAACCTGTTTTTTGGTTCATATCCTAGAAAGTTTTACAAATTTTATTACAAAATGGGTGAGAAAAGTTATAATACATAACAGTATGTTTAATGGATACTGTATATGGAACTGAGTGCCAAGAATTAAACTACATTGAAACAAAAATGAACTTTAATAACCTTTTTCACTCTAGAAAATATTACTGTTTCCTAGAGGTTCATTTTTCAAATGTGTTTTTATATACCCCACCTATAGAATAGGCCCACTAAAACAAAACATAAAGTAACATGATATAAAACTTCATATAAAATTAATCACCATAGTCCACAGTACATAAATACTGCATTGCGCTTTTATTATCTTCCCTTCTCTAAGAATAATCTTAGATTTCCAGAGGGACAATTTTCACTTTCGGGCTACCAGAAAAAACCTAAATATTGTTCAAAACTTTTTTTCTATTAAAACATTGGCAGGGGCGTAGCTAGGGACACAATTGAAGTACTCCCAGTATTTTGTAAGGGGGGTGTGGGGGGCGAAGCCCCCAGCGATTTTTTTTGGAGGCCTAATATAATGTAAATAATTAGGATGTTTAAAACTTATTTTATTGCAATTATGAAACACAAGTTTACCATTTGTGATTAAAAATAAATTGATACTGTAAGTGTACTCGAGTGGACATTAAACCCCCTTAGGCACAAGTTTAACATCATTTTTAGGCCATTTAAATTTTTCATTTTTGAAATTCGAAGTACTCCCGTGAGTATGGGAGTATGCCTGGCTACGCGCCTGATTGGTCAAAATTAGGGGCCGTATAATCATCACAACTATAAATACTACAAAATAACATTAAAAACCTCGTACGGGTCGTACCGACTATACCTCGAACGAGGATGGTGGACCCAATAAGCACAATTACAAACAAACAAAAACCTCGTTCTTAATGCTTGATTAATTCGGAAACGCCATTTCAAGCTTTCAGTTTCTTCAATGTCAATTTACCCCACCCACTTGACACGCATCAACATATCCATTCAAGGTTCCAGTATAAGATTATTATATTTGAACATTTATATGCCACGGTTCTAAAACGTGTCTTTAATGTAGAATTTATTTAACGAAAAGTGTTGATGGCAATTAATTTTAATTACGCCCATTTTCTCGCACATCGGGATCAATTTCCTGCCAGTCACTCCGATAGGTGTTCAAATTTGACACATACTGTGACATGAAAACTGTGGATCTTTGACACTTATCGATGTAATTTTTTATTGTTAAGGTACGAAGCTTCTAATTGATCTGATACTTTCGGTCTGATTAAAAGGTCTAAATTTAGATAAAATGTGAAATCCCAAAGTGACCGTATAACGTGTAATCCGTTTATCGTATAGCGTGTAGCGTGCGCTTCGTACATCGTGTATATCGTGTATCGTTCTGAATCGCTCATCGTGTATTTACCGAACGTGCAACGTGCGTCTAACGTGCGTGTATCGTGCGTACACCGTGCGTGTATCGTGCGCTCCGTGTGACAACTGTTACGTTCCGACTACTGTAACCATGGCGGCTTACCAACCGGCCATATCAGAACGGACATCTGGTGGGATTCGAACCTTCGACCTCCCGCTCCAAAGGCGGATGCCTAAACTACTAGACCAAGGGAGATGGTATATGTACATGTATTACCACCTCATAATATCAGCAGTTATATACATAGGATATTCTAACAAAATCAATCTTAGAAATATGTGTACATCTAAATGCTATAGTCTCATAGCCTTTAAACTGATGCAACTTCTTATGTAAAAAAATGCCATCAGATAAATTAAATATGGAATGTACATCATTTTTCTGCCCAGTAATTAACCATCCATTGATGTTCATTGTATCTTCTTCATCATCAGTATGTCAAATAAACATATAATTCCATAAAAGATTATATGCTACATGTACATACATGTATGTGCTAATACCATATATGGCATCTTGAGACTGTATAATCTAGGCTGTGAGATGTGTCTTCACCAGGGTTCTAATTGAATCTGCTATCCACCAATGGATGCAGAGTTGTGTCATGCAATTGGACCATTCCATTACTCTACAGAGGGTCCAAAATAATTTTGCAAATGATTTTAACCTGTTTGTGGTTCATATCCTAGAAAGTTTTACAAATTTTAGCCCAAAATGGGTGAGAAAAGTTATAAAACATAGCAGTCCGTTTAATTTGCTTTAAATTTATTACTACCCCCAATAAAGTATTACCCGAACCACATCGACAGGGGTTCTGAATCAAAAAGAATGGTAGCAGTGACATAAAGTATATGGAAATGCGTGCCAAGAATTAAACTACATTGTACATTGAAATAAAAATGAACTTTAATAACCTTCTTCACTCTAGAAAATATCACTGTTTCCTAGAGGTTCATTTTTCATATGTGTTTTTATATACCCCACCTATAGAATAGGCCCACTTAAACAAAATATAAAGTAACATGATATAAAACTTTATATAGAATTAATCACCATAGTCCACAGTACTTAAATACCGCATTTTGCTTTAATTATCTTCCCTTCTCTTAGAATAATCCTAGATTTCTAGATGGGCAATTTTCACTTTCGGGCTACCGGAAAAAACATATATATTGTTCAAAACTTTTTTCTATTAAAACATTGGACAAAATTAGGGGCTGTATAATCATCAAAACTATAAAAACTACATAGTAACAATAAAACCCCCGTTCCAAATGCTTGATTTATTCGAAAACGCCATTTTAAGCCTTCAGTTTTGAACATTTATATGCCACGGTCCTTAAAAGTGTCTTTAATGTAGAATTTATTTAACGAAACGTGTTGATGGCAATTAACTTTAATTACGCCCATTTTCTCGCACATTGGGCTCAATTTCCTGCCAACGTCACTCCGACAGGTGTTCAAATTTGACACATACTGTGATATGAAAACTGTGGATCTTTGACACTTATCGATGTAATTTTTTATTGTTAAGGTACAAAGCTTCTAATTGATCTGATTCTTTCGGTCTGATTAAAAGGTCTAAATTTAGATAAAATGTGAAATCCCAAAGTGATCGTATAACGTGTAATCCGTTTATCGTGTAGCGTGTAGCGTGCGCTTCGTACATCGTGTATATCGTGTATCGTTCTGAATCGCTCATCGTGTATTTACCGAACGTGCAACGTGCGTCTAACGTGCGTGTATCGTGCGTACATCGTGCGTGTATCGTGCACTCCGTGTGACAACTGTTACGTTCCGACTACTGTAAAGATATTGAATATATAACGGTTTTCCTATTTTAAGCAGCAGTGACCTTGACCCAAGGAGCCCAAAACACAATCCAATTAAAGATATTCATAAATACTTACTATACGACAAGTTTGGTTGCATTTTGTGTGTGTGTGTGTGTGTGTGTGTGTGAAGTTAAGAAGGGGCATTTATCCAGTCAAAATACATGACAGGGTTATGTAACTTGTAAAACTCTTCCTTCATTCTATTGTTCATTTGATAGTGAACAGGTATTCAAGGTTTAAAAGTGACAGCTTTGATAGTTTGCATGTAAGTGACCTAACGCAAAACTTAAAAGGTGAGACTAGCTAAAAATGACAAAGTCGAAAAATACTAAAATATCCCCCCTTACCAATGTATGACTCAAAAAGCCACTTGTTTAAGTACATTATCCATTAATTGTTTGTGAAATATTTGAAATCAATTTAACAAAAAATAAGAACAAGCTATGTCCATGTCTCAAAATCCACCAAAATCCACAAAAATTCACGTTTTTTACTCCGAAAAAAAAAAAGGTCACACTCAGCTTCTTTAGCATGCAATGTGAAGAAAGGTACTTGATGAACAAGTTTTCCAAGTGTCAAAGTGATAGCTTTAGTGACCTTAACGCAAAACTTAATCAACGACGATGGCGATCAAGTGACAACAACAGCTCGTCATTTTTTCTTTCAAAGAAACAAAAGAGCTAAAAACTGTAACAATCATCTATTTAAAAACTGGAAGGCATATAGGGCTTACCTATTTTACATGTAGCATTTTCTAGGTGATTTCTACGAAGAATGTTCAAATCATGACCTCTGGGTCAAAATTGACTCCGACCTGGAACCATTTCATTTTACATAGGTTTCTATAGGAGAAGCTTTTGATATCTTCTTTAAAACAACATGATACATAACTGAGATATTTGGAATGTAGCATTGCCTAGTGAACTTCTATCAAGATTGTTTAAATCATTAGGGCCGGGTCAAAGTTGACCTCGCTCCCGGGGTTCACTTGATTTTACTCAGACACAAAACCTAGAGTTAAGATATATGGTACGTAACGCTGTCTAGTAGACCTTTACCAATCATGCTCCTGAGGTTAAAATTTACCACGCCCAGGGGGTCACTGTTTTCATACAGACTTATATAGGATTTTTTTAAAAGATATTTTTCGGCAAAAACAAAATGTTTAGAGCTCAGATATTTAATATGTAGTATTTTCTAGTGAGCCTGTACCAAGTGTTTTCAAATTATGGCCCCAGGGTTAAAATCGACCCCGCCGGGGAGTCGTTTGATTTTCAAAGATTTACATAGGAAACACTTTTTAACAACAAGGACTAGAGCTTAGATATTTAGTATGTAATATGGTTGGACGTTTACCTTTTTGTTGACATTTTGTCCATTGGGTACAAGTTTGGCCCCTACCGGGGGTAACATGTTTTAAATAGACTTATAAGGCAAAGCTACATAGTCTAGAGCTTAGATATTTAGTATGAAGCATTGTCTAGCGAGCCTCTACCAAGTTATATCACCTCATGCCCCCGGGGTCAAAATCGACCGAGTCGGGAGGCCGTTTGTTTTACATAGATTTATATAGAAAAAACTTGAAAAAATCATAGAGCTTAGACATTTTGGGTGTAGCATTGCCAGGTAGACCTCTACCAAATCTGTTCAATTCATGTCCCTAGAAAAATATTGACAACGCTTAGGATCCCTTTTCATTTTAGAGTATACAAGCTAGCTTCCATATACTTCCTAATAGCTTCCAATGGCTACCCCTTGGATCAAATTACTTCCCTTACAAACCAGTAAATTTATTGGCAACAACTAGGTCTCCAAGCAAGTAATGAGTTTCCCTAGCGACCAGTGAAATCTTTTGCAATAAATGACTTCCTTAGCAACCAGTGACTTCCATTTGGATCAATTGACTTAATGACCAACCCTTGCCTGCCTTAGCAACAACTAAGTCCATAATAACTGATGAGTTCCCGTAGTTACCTGTGACATTAGCAACTAGTGGCTTTTTTTGGAGAAAGATACTTCATTATCAACCAGTGTCTTCGTCATCAACAACATTGTCCCCTAGCAACTTATGAGTTCCCCTAGCAACCAGTGACTTCCTTAGCAGGTAGTGTGTTCCAAAAGTAACTAGTGCTTCCCCCTTTGATCAAGTGACTTCATTTCCAACCAGTGAGTTCCTCAGCAACAACTAAGTTCCCTAAAAAACTAATGGGTGTCCCTAGCAACCAGTGACTTTCTTAGCAACCAGTGAATGTCCCTAGGAACAAATAACTTGGACTAAAGTACTGGCAGTAAAACATGTCATAGATCAAAACGTTCGTTATAGATTATAGGTGATGAAACTTCCGGCATAAATCGGCATAAAAGGTGGCGTTCTAAAAAATCTAAGATGACATCCAAGACGAACTCCATAAATAAAATATCAATCTTTTGTAGTACCGTTGGTCCATTGTTTTAAAAATTTTGTTTATATTTAAAGCATAGAAATTTACCAATATTACTAAATATACTATTTTGTGATGTTTGTCCTTGAATTTCAGCGAAATTGATTTATAGATTTTTAGGGTATGGAGACGTTATTTTTAACAATAGTTCATTTCTAAACAAGTTGATGCACTAATGTGACAATAAATAAAATATTACTGATGGCTTATCAAAATAGTTACAATACAGCAGAAAAGAAAGAGAAAACTTTTTGAATGCACAAACATTTATAATAGTGTGGGGTATCTCCACATGTATTTTTATTTTAAATATACATATGTTATTTGTACATTTTGTTTTTAAATTATGCTTGTTAGTACATGTATTTCGTACTTCAAATGGATTTTTTCCAGCTTATGTGTATAATTTAGCAAATTTAAACGTGCATATTATTGATTTAATCCAAGATTGCTTCCAAAATGGCCACCTGTTACACTTAAATATGGGCAAATGTACGGGAACTTGGCACTTGAAGTGTACTGTATTTATATTGATATATGATTTACTAAATTATATGCAGAACTGTTTTATAAAGACACCTAAATTCATTTGATCTCAAAAGTGACGAATACTTTTAACTGAAAACTGCGACTTTTATAACAACACGATCGGTTTAGAAAGCAAACACGTGTGACACAAAGAATAGCAGAACACTTAAAGTGGTGAAATTTGGAACGTATTTTAACTTTTCATATTTTGTTATCGTATTATTGATTTAGCAACATTCTTCGCGAGACGCCATATAAAAGATCAACCTATTCCTTTCAAAGTAATGCATACTTTTATATAAGTTATTGTATGATTTCATTTACTATTCGCTAAGTATCCTTTTTATAATTTAATAATTGTACATAATTAATTGTTGGACCATTTTCGTTACATTAGATTAACCTTTATTTCTTTAATAACGATATCGTTGTTTGTCGCAAAAATTACAATTACGGAAAAGCTCGTATATACGACCGTTTCTTAACACTATTCTTGGCGCTTCCATTAGGCATAACATGGTTATTAAAAATAATTATGAAAGTTTTCACAGAAATACAGAACTAATTAGTTTTACATGTGAGCAGTAATTATATGAACATTTCTTGACGCTGTCTCGAAGAGATCTGTATAAAATCCATCATTGCATTCGATGAGGCCTTTTAGCACGCTTAATACACATTTTTGTCTGCGATATGACTTCATTATACTAGTGTTGAAATATTTTGCATGAATAAATGATTTGTTCTTAAACTCTTCGCTTTCTCACCATTTTTTCTTCACGTCTCTTGAGTAAGATTTCATTGAACGCTACAAAGAAACACTGATGATTCTCTTAAACAAATAATAGAAACAGCTGATCTTGTACAGCGATACATGGATATTAATGCTTTCTAAAAAATACACAAACTGCCGATATACTGCATTCAAATAAAGGATTTGCAACAGAACTTTTCAAGACGCTTTAACACCACATGTCATATTAACACACCCATCTACACTAATTCTCAATGTCTATTACCATAACTGTTATATGTTGAAAAGCATTTTGTTCATTATAAAAATAGTAGTGATAATTATTTGCCTTCTTAATTTATGTATACTACTGAAACCTATTGCGCATCAACACTTTTAACTGTGCGCTGCTAAATTGGTAAAATAGACTTGTCCAGCTTTCAGTTTGTTTATTGTTTCAATGCGTGATATTTACTGACTGAATATCGCACAGTGCAGACTGATCATGATCTGCCAATGTATCCGGAATTGCTTGCCGCAAGGGTTAATGTCAATACAACTGTCTCTCAGTGTTGACTACATCTGCGTATAAGGTCGGTGAAATCGACTATGAGGCTTTAATATTATTTTCAGCCTGATCTTGATAATATATGTCTTCTGGGTAGTGCAGTTTCATTCAATGTAGTATATGTATATTATACATAAAGATAACTTTTGCCAGGGAGAATGCTACATTTCTCGCCTGCAATTTCGATAAAGCTTTTTTTACTAGCTGTATTGTTAAACATTATACTATGTGGACCGGTGACGAAGTTTGTAAAGCCCTTTCCTTTTTATTGAACAACATTTATATAAGGTTTGGGAATGCAGTTTTCAGACAAGTAATCGGTATTCCCATGGGAACAAATTGTGCACCCCTTGTCGCAGATTTGTTTTTATATTGTTATGAAAGAGACTTTATGTTGAGTCTTTCTCCAGATACGCAGGCAGACATTATCACTGCTTTTAATAATACATCACGCTATCTGGATGATATTCTTAATATGGATAACCCGTTTTTGGTCAATTGGTGGACACTATTTATCCCCGGGAACTCCAGTTAATTAAAACTAACAATTTGGATACTGGTGCTTCATTTTTAGATTTACATCTCTCTATTTATAACAATATTATACATACCAAAATTTATGACAAGAGGGATGATTTTAATTTTAATATTGTAAATTTCCCCATTTGGATGGGGATGTACCTCATGCTACATCTTATGGGGTATACATTTCTCAGTTAATTCGGTTTGCCAGAGCGTGTAGTCATGTTGAGGATTTCAATGAACGTAATCAATATATTACAAATAAACTTCTTCAACAGGGCTACCGTTATGACAAATTGCGTAAATATTTTGCTAAATTTTACTATCGTAATTCTGATTTGGTTTTGAAATTCAATAGTAATCTAAAGACTCTTCTGCGAGAAGGTATTTCAAAACCCGATTTTTATGGGGATGTGGTTTACAAACTTCGTAAGATTTTGGGTCATGGCAATTTTCCAACTGTATTTGCTAAAATTATAAAACGTTTTGTTAAAAGAGGTTACGACCCTACTGTTTTGAGACACACCGCATGTTTGGTGTTCAACCCGTTTACAGTTGGACGCTATGCTTCCCTCTTTGATTGTGTCTGACGGAAGAGGGGGAGGACTCTGTGATGGGCAGTTTTTAAATCCCACTGGGACGAAACTGTTTTGATTTCTGTCCTCTGGCCTGTTTCGTCGGGCCCTTAAGGGTGTTTCTCTTGGTGCTCTGCCTTCTGCAAATGCATTGAGTACATACGTTTTTTGGTTCTCAAGGTTTGCTTTTTATATATTTATACACGAGCATTTTTGTGTTTTACATACCATGCCTTTTGTTTCCATTGCGTATGTTAGAGATTCACCTAGCAGGGATTACTTTTATTTACACTGTCCTAGGACTTTGGAACATGGTGGGGGTAAGAGTGAGGTTGGGTGCGCACCATAAACCGGTTTAAGCTCCCCAGTGGTGTTTTTGCCACTGACCGTTCCAAGGCGGTGCCCCACTGTGTTCCTTTAATTGTTCGTTTTGTCCTCGTGTGTTTGCTTTGTATGCTTGTGTGTGTTGGTAGTGTATGTTTGTGTGTGTACATGATTGTGTGTGTGTGTGTGTGTGTGTGTGTGTGTGTGTGTGTGTGTTGGTGGTGTGCACTTCTGGGTGCTGTGGGGCTCGTTTTGGGGGGCTGCGTTTTTGGTACGTGGCATTTCCTGTTTGATATTATTATTATTTTTTTTTTTTTACATACAAATATAAACAAGCAAATTCAGTGATTTTATATCTCTCCCCAAATGAAACAAATACCTGAAGAAGAACAACTGGAAAGTGTATTGCTTTTTATTCTTTCAATTTCACCACTCTAATGGGGCCTTATCCTCGAGGGGATAATTTTGTCGTTAGGTTACAGTCACAAAGAACTTAACTGTTGCAAAATAGATTAAATCAGTACAAAAAGCTTCAGGCAACAAGAGTTCTTAAGTTTCTGTATTGAATAATTATGTAAGAGAAATATTTCATCCCCGTAAGGGTCTCATTTCTGCAAACATTTAGTTTCCTAATAATCCGTTGTTAGAGAATCCAAATTTATTATTTGTGCCAATCATAATCAAATTCTGACAAACCTTTTCAAATAAAAGAAGCAATTTTAAATTTTAACTGTTTAGGCCTCAACTCTAAGGAGTACTAGTAATTTTTTTTTTCTACATCTTACAGTCATACATAACTCAGTTGTTGTAAGTTAAATTAAATCAAAGATCATTAGTTTGAAACACGAATACGGTTACTATATTGTCACCTTGGCGCAAAAAGTACTGTAACTGACTTTTTGAAAATTTTACAGGAGACACACAAAACTGATTTGTTTATATCCAGTAAATGTTTTCATACCATACTGAAGGTGAAGTTAGTATTTATTATGTATATTTAACCGCTTTTAAAGATTATATTCATTCATTTCAGTAAAAAGAATTATTACATATTCTTTGTCACTTACATGACTCTTTGCGCTAACTTTATTACACGTATAAAGTCATGCAAGTGCACTTACCAGAGTTTTTGCACTAACTTTTAAACTGAAAGTTATATAACTTATAGTACATCATACACATTATGAAATTGCTGTGCCTGTGGTTAAAAAGGTCATTGTGGATTTACAAATTAGTTATTACATTAGAAAATATGAATTGAAATGTGAAATGGTTTTTCCTTCCCAAAGGGTATTTTTGGGACAGTTTTATAAAAGCAATTTTTGTGGTTAAATGTGTTAAATTAAGGTTGGCATTGTGGATTTACAAATTAGTGCTATAGATATAAGAAAATGGTTGATAAATTTTTATTTTTTTTTTTTTTGTAGAGAATTTAGGGGGGGAAGGGAAGCAACTCCTGCATGTTGGGGGTTTTTTTTTTTTTTTTTTTTTATTTTTTTTTTTTTTTTGTGGTTTTTTTTATTATTTTTTTTTTTTTTTTTTTTTTTTTTTTATTTTTTTTTTTTTTATTTTTTTTTTTTTTTTTTTGTTGTTTTTTTTTTAAAAAAAAAAGGCAAAAATAATTGTTTTTTGTTTGTTTTTGGGTGGGTTTTGGGGGGGGA
The DNA here is from genome assembly GCA_022818135.1 of Saxidomus purpurata. Taxonomy (NCBI): domain Eukaryota; kingdom Metazoa; phylum Mollusca; class Bivalvia; order Venerida; family Veneridae; genus Saxidomus; species Saxidomus purpurata. Next base: position 2,714 of record JAFMSR010000133.1, on the reverse strand, counting down.
AGAGCAACTCCTGCAGTTGTTCTTTTCTTAAATTGACTCCCCCAAAAAAAAAAAAAAATAAATATTTAATTTTTTATTTTTTTTAATTGGGGGGGGGGGGGGGGTTTTGTGTTTATTTAAATTATTTTTTTTTTTTTTTTTTTTTAAAACAAAAAAAATTCAGGTGGTTTTTTTCTTAAAAAAAAGGGCATAATGTCACTTTAACCAAAAATAACAAATTTTTAATATTAATTGATTTCGAACAGTAACACTCAAATAATAGACTGGTGTAACCGATTTCAATTAAGAAGCCAAATAGAATATCCTGTCTGCAACATCAACAGTGTTTGCGAAACTTGCTCATAAAATCTTCAGCTGTGTGTCAAAGCAAATGTATACTTCATTTTGTAGCCACAACTGAAAATAATTACTTTTATTTTATGTTTTCCAGTGAATTATAGAATTTTCTCAGTGAAATAAAAGTGTTAATCTGCATTTTTTAAACTGTGTATTACCATTTCTATTTTCACTGTTCTCATTTGTTCTACGTTTTCTGATTATTCTGCGCTTTTCGATGATTTATAGAGCAAACTCAACAAAAGAAGTGTTTAAACCATAAAATAAGCAGAAATTTTTTTTGGTATCGATGCAATTATATACATTTTGTAACGTTAATTTCACTTGTGAACACCAAAAATAGTTATTTTCACTCATGGCTGTACCTATAGTGAAAATATCACTTGTGGTGCCCACTCGACGAAATTATAACATGATATTACACCAAAACCAACAATTATCCTCTAGTTCATGTTCCAAAATTAAAATAAATCTCAATCTTTCACAGAAATAACCCATTTCTATATACATTTTGTAATAATTGGATATCTAAAACTCCATGGGATAACGTCTGTATCTTAAGTTACACATGTAGTTATGACATCATTGATGTTTTAACCTTTTCAATTCAATTCAATTCAATATTACTTCATTTAACGACGGTTACACAATATTTTAGTTGGTAATATGTCTCTGAATTTATTTATTTTCACTTCTAACATCAAAATTGTAAATTACGTATTTTTAAGTCTGAAAATCAACTTTTGTATAGAGCTATGTCAAATTTGTAAAAAGTAAATCCCAATTTAAAATTTACAATTGACGGAAAATGTTGTATACTCTTTTCCTTTAGATGCTAATTATAATATACATTTTTCAGTTTCATGTCATTTGCCAAAAGTTAATTTAATTATTAACAGCAAACATTTGCCCTTTATCTTTATAATACAATATTTTGAAATTGTTTGATATGTTTTAATATAAAATAAGTATAAGTTGTTTAATTTCTATTAATGACATTACAGAAACCAACAATATTTTAGTTGGTAATATGTCTCTGAATTTATTTATGGAAACGACCTTGTCTTGGTATGACAGTCAGATAATCTCCTACAGAACAGCTCGTGTTGTATAGTTATTTTAGCAACATCAAAGATTCAGTAATTACAGCTACATAGTCAGTATTATTTATCAGTCCTGTGATGACAAGAGATTTTGTTGAATCCAGCAGAAACACGAAGAAAAGTAACAGGTCCAAGTATTCTCGGGATTGTTTTCACTTCAGCCATTTCATCATCTTGAAATTATCATTCATTTTCTAGCACTAACCTTTAGCCTTCGCAATATTGACTCACATGGACGGAACGGGCACACATCATGTCATATGATTTTAATGAGCAGATAATTGACCAATAATGGACATTAACTGAAGACATTCAGTGAATTGTAAATATGTTTAATCTGGAATTGCACTATTTTTTGCTAATCAATCAAAAGTTTTGTTGCATGAAATGAATAGGAATTGATCAGACATAAATTGTTTTAACAATTTTGATAATTTCATCCAACTAAACAAAGGACAGAAACAACACTAACAATAATACTATTCCTTAGTTAGCTCTGCATATATTTATGATTATGGCTATATCTATAAGTAGGGCTTTCATATGTTGTTGCGACCGCATGGAAAACTATAAACGAATAGATAACAAACACAATGTCAAACTGTTGTAGTCAATATTGCATTCTGTCATCAACTATTATTTAAACGATTTATTACATGAATTACTTCATTTCCAAAACCTATCAGAATATGCCTAAAATAGGTTCTTGGCACTCAATATAGTATACAACAATAGGCCCAAAATAGGCCCATGGCACAGAAGGGGTTTAGTCGAGCTTTGTTGATTTTTACATGAACAAACGACATAATTGTATGTAGAGATAATGTAAACAATAACTATCTTTCATTATGAGGTCATCAGTAGCAAAAGAATTACTTTTCAAAACATAATGATAAAAGAATGAAGGATCTACAAAAAAACCCCAAAGAATAATAGGGTTTTAAAAAAAATATTATTAAAAAATTGATTATTATTGATGCAAAAAGTATGGTAAGTGAAGTAACAACACTTTTTGCACCAAATGATTTATAGCAAATTCAAAGATCTTCAGTGCAAAAACTCCAGTAAGTGCACTTACCACAGTTTTTGCGCCAACAAAATTTGAAGTTCAGTTACGTGTTTTCATTTTTTTGGCAAAAAAGGTATTTTTCATATAAAAACAGCTTCCAAACTTTAATGACTTATGAAAATTGATATTTGTAAACTAAAAATGCCAAAAAGTGATTTTCGCAAAAAATGTCAGTTACATGACTTTTTGCTCCTAGGTGACGATAT